>JAEQBH010001658.1:0-160432 GCA_016808115.1 Tetrastigma voinierianum
TAAAACTTCAAGCCATGACAAAGGCTGGAGAACAAAGATGAACAACCATGTTGCGACATAATTTTCTATGTCGCGATAAAGCAACCTACTAGGCCAGATTTTTGGGGATCCACAATTTCAGCCTTGAAGTGCGGCCCATCATTTGAAAATCTATAAATAGAAGCATTTAGGGCACTGTGCGTAACTTCCGTCAAACTAGGAACTTCTTGGTAGCAGAAATCTCCTTATATATTATTTTTATTTACAATTTAGTCTTAGCTTAGCTTTTTAGTTATTTTTTTAGGATGGAACAAGGATTCAGCAGAAGTTTCGAGCCGGGTTTATTGTAAAATTTTTAGTTTTCATTAATTGCCTGATTTTGAATGAAATTAGGAGAATTTTTAGTTCATTATTTCATTTCGCTGGCACTTCGCTGAATTTTCCCGACGCTAGTCACCGTTAGTCGTGAATCTAGTTTGATAGACTTAGCTCCCTCTAGGAATCAATAAATGTTAATTATTATTTTCTGTATAACTTAAAAGAACGTCATAGTTCGAAATATTGAATTTATTTAATTGGTTTTGTTCTTGAAATTACTTGTTCGTAATATTATAAAGTGTGTACCCGTAAAATGACCTGTATTCGCTTCTGATTTAGTTTCGAAAGGACACAGAGGCGAAGAATCCTGAGAGTATGAAGCAGTTGCTTGGGGGTCTGTTAGACTTATATTATGGAACTAATGAACTCTGAAAGATTACTTCGATACATCACTAATTTACTCATGGTGTGAGGATAGTTGAATGATGTATCAATTTAATTAATGAGAGGTTTCACCTCTATCGGATGAAAATATCTTGATCCCGTGTTAGCATAGATATAATCAAGGAGATAGATAATTTTATCAGATTAGATGGATGGGATACCAATTAGATTGGAGAAGGCTTGCATTATCCTCTCTATAGGGGCAAGAATTCTTCAGTCCTAAGATTCGTGTGAAGTAATCGAGAATGAAAATACCCGTAGATCTTAAAGAGGATTATTTCTATTGTAAGTAATCCATCAGGACTCACATCCAAAAAGGAACCTCGACCTCTAATTAGTGAAATGTATGGTGTCTGGAGAAATCCAAACTATACTACCTTGCATCTTTAACAAGTTCAGATTTCAAACTAATGGCTGAACATGTTACAAAATGATGTAGAAATTGATAATTGTACATTGAACTATTTCCCAGTGTTACTTACCTAGTGAACTTTCCAATCCAATTATTTTGAATTCTTCATATATAGTTAAAGAATTTAAATTAGTTTTTACAATTCCTTTATTTTAAAACCAAATTATTTTTAACTTTGGGATTCAAATAGTGAGGATCTTGAGTAGATGGGGTAATTGATCTTTAGATTTTTCTATCAATTCATGGAACGATATCTAGGACTTAACCACTTTTGTTACTGCATTTAATTGCACTCGCAAAGGAACTAAGACTAAACACATTCTTCAAATGAAACCTTCTCATACAAAGCAAACACATATTTATTATCTTGGGTTTCAACAAGTTTTTGGCACTGTTGCTGGGGACTGATTTAGTTCTTTACAGCAATGTCAGAAATTTGTCCAAACAATAATGTTAAATCCAATGAGCCGTCTACGTTAAAATCTAGTCAACAAGTTTTACACCGTTGCTGGGGACGACATTACGTGATCGCCCGAACCCGGTTCCGTTGACAACTGGCCAACTCGAATACATGTAGCCATTGAGTGTCTCAATGCCACGTGAGCAGTGTCTCTCTCTATTCGAGACTCAAACATGAGTAAAAATGGCCACATCGCCCATACATCCATACTCACCAAATATAACCTAATTATATTACAATAGTTTCAAGAGTTAACTACACTTTATACAAACATGTTTCAATCAGAATGTTTTTTACAAGTTTTAAAAAATATATAATCAAAGCCACATGTCGACTCTCTTCCTCGTGCTACTTCTAGTGAGCGCCGTCCCCGAATTTCTTTCAGACCGAAAGGGGAATCCCACGACGGGGTGAGCAATGCCAATTAGTTGAATTTTCCTACTTGGGTTACTCCCCACCTAAGTGCTCATGCAATGACACACCAAACATTCAAGTAAAACATACAAGTCCCTACTCAAATGTCTACATGTTATGGATGAGAATGTGATACACTCATTCCCACATCTCGAGCCCTCACTGACTCCCTCACGCATGCCTAAGCCAAGTGTGAGAAAACACTGTTTTCAAAACAAAAGGTTTTTGTTCTTGAAAACATAATACCAATTTCCAATAAAATTTATCGACAACCCTCCGAGATGAATCATTTCTGATAACTCTGTGCAAACAAGCCATGTCATCCTCCGATACGAATCGGCCGGACAATCCTCTGCGCAATTTTTCAAAATCTTCCCATGAAATTCATTTGACAACCATGCTTTCATGTCATGATTCATACTCTTACTTATTTGTTACCTAAGCGCGAGATACGAATTAATATAACATTTCACTGATAATTCATGTTAATATATCAAGCATGCATATATTAACGAAATCATACACCAAAACAGTTATTTATTCATAAGACAACACCAAAAATTAGCTCACATTTAGTTAATAAACAATCCGACAGTCCATCTTGGAACTGCCCAAAGAATCACACAAATAGCATACAACAACACACAAGGTCACATGAACAAAGACAACCCCTGGGGTCTCAAAATCGGTCCAACGCACCACTCTAGTGGATTCTCACCATCCCACCCGAATCAAATACACGCCTATTCAGCCTCGTGAACATCCCTATCCATTCAAACCCATTTTAGCCAAGGAATAAAATTAAAGTAGGAGAAAACCCCTACCTCTCGAGTTGCCGAAACTCCACACACGGCACTCGTAGCTCTCAAGTAGCGATCAATCTCGCTCGCTCGGGCTGTAATTTGATATGGATCGATCACTGTAGAAATCTAAAGAGAAGGTGTGTTTTCTCTTTAAACTCTCTTCCTTTCTCCCTCTTTCTCTCTTTCTCTCTTTTTCACTCCCAAACCGACAATAAGGTCAGCTATAACTTGTCCTCTCATGCCACTTCATTCACTACTAGTTTCTGCTCTTCGGATACACCCATCCACTTATCCATCTACCATGGATTTCCATCCACCTCAAGGTGCCATTTGTCTCCTATGGCCCCACACTTGAGCTCATTTGAGCCACTACCACTTGACACGTGTCTCATCTGGGAAGCCACCAAAAACGTGCTGCTGTCCCGCACTACTTCCTGCCTCGAAAAAAAGCGAATTTCGACTGCCTGTAATCCGACAAAATTCGGGCGCCAGAGCCTGATTTTCATGAGACGATTCCAATGTGGGGCGTAAGCTTTGTTTAATATCCGGCATTCAAAATTCCTGCTGATCGAGTTTACCATTTTACTCATTTTTCAAAATTTAATTTTCTAAGGCACACATTAGCCTCCGGTAGTTGTGTCAAGATTTTGTTGGTATATTTCGTCCTCTACAAACCATCTAGTAAGGCAATTTTGGTCAAGTGCATGACTTGCCTCATTTTTAAAATTCCAAGACTTAGCCTATAAATAGAAGCTGAGTAGTGCTACCTAGAATCGCTTTTAATCAAGTCTGTGCTTTTTTAGGAAAGCTAAAGTCTCTATCAGAGCATATTTTTCTTTTGAATTCTTTATTTTCTTTTATTTTACCTTAACTTGTTTCAATTTAAATTGCTAGACTAGAGTAGTGATCTCGAACTAGAACTCCGAGTTGGTGTTCATGTAAATTCCAAGCCATTTACGCTCCAATTTATATGAAATCTAGAATTTATTATAAAACTCATTTTTCTTTATTTTTGATTGCAATCTAAATGAATTTGTTTAATCAACTAGTCATTGTGATTTGTGATCTAGATTTGAAAGGCCAAGCTTCTTTTGGGAGGAATACTTTCTTGGGATTATTTATTATAAGAGTTTATGTTGTTTGGTAAGAAAATTGAAGTGACTTAACTAGTATTACTCCTACATTGAGTTGTTCTAAATATTAGTGTTTGGTACACAGAAAGAGCTGTATCATTGTTCAGATTTCCAGGAATCCCTCTGTGTGACACAGAGTTGAGACTACCTGAGAATAATGAGCAATGACTTGTTGGTAATTTTACACTAACATTATATGAACTAATGAAATTTTGGGATTACTTTGACACATCACTAGTGAAGATCTAACCTTTGCTTTCAAGGCTCTCTCCTAGGTGATAGCATGAATGTGTGCCCGAGGCATAAGATCCACTTACTGATCTAGCAGCTTACCACTTACTGATCCTAGTGTTAGTTGAGATTCTAATCAAGGGAAGAGGAAATTCTTGTCTAATTGATGGTTGAGGTATCTTTTAATTTGGAGAGGGCTTGCAATATCTTGTCCATGGGAGCAAGCAATTTTCACCTAGAAAATGGCTGTGAAATACCGAGGAATAAAAATAGTCGATCTAAAAGAGGAACAACTTACAAGTAATCTTTTCGCACTCCATTGTCTAGTGAAATAGAAGCTGGGTATGTTTGAAGAGTGAAACGGTATTAGGAGAAATCCATGTCTACACTACTCGCTTCGACAACCTCCAAGATTCATATCCATTACTTTATCTTATTTGAGACTTACAAAGTGATGGTGACAACACTGTTTTTCTTCCCATGTGCTTCAGTTCATAGTAGCTCTCTAATCATTTAGTTTAGAAATTTCATTAATTGTTGATTCTTTTATTTTTACTTAAAGAGTTAATTCTATCATGAAAACCTAGGAATTCAAATAGTAAGGATCTTTAGTAGTGAGGGTAGTTAATCTTTAAATTTTTCTAAACGATCCTCGTGGGTACGATATCTGGACTTAAAAACCCATTGTATTACTTGTATGACCTATGTACTTAGTGATATAAACCAAAACAAATTCTTCAAATAAAACAACTTACACACCAAAGTAAAACATATTTTATATCTGATCTCAACAAGCTTTGACATCCCTACTAGGGACTGATCCGGGGCTTCGGTAGCTATGTCGAAATTTGTCTAACAAAAGAATAAGAATCGCTTGTCTCTAACAACTTATCGCAATATCCCATCCCTCATTCACAAATGTAGGAAAATAATTTTATTGTCAGAGGCCTAACCATCGGACTAAAAGTCTCAATAAAATCTATTATAGGCGTTTGCTAAAATCCCTTTGCAACTAACCTTGCTTTATACTTCTATAATGAGCCATCGTCCTTCATTTTAGTGTTGAAAACCTACTGGAACTGAACAATGAATAAAGCAGCAGAATGAGGTACCAATTCCCAAGTTTGATTGTTTACTAAAGCATTATACTTAGCTCCCATGGCCTTCTTCGAATAAGGAATGGTAAGAGCAATTGAAGCATTGGGAGTTTCTTGAAAGTATCTAGTAGATAACAATTTAGGCTTGAAGATGCCAGACTTTGATATGGTCTACATTGGATGAGTAGAGTTCAGAGAAGGAAGAATAACAGGTGCATGTGTTGAAACATAATATGAATTTTCATGATTGTTATTAGATGGATTTGATTAAGTTGGGAAGTAGAATAAGAAGGTATAGGAGAGGAGATAGAGCCAACTGGTATAGTAGAGGACAATGGAGACCCAATTGGGACATGAATGCATGGTACATCATAAGTATGTGCGTAAGAGAAAGAAGGCAAGAGGTAAGCGACTTGTTAGAATCTGTAGACTTAGAAGAAGTCAAGGGCTAAAGAGGGAAGAAACATGAGGTAGAACAAAAGCTGGAGCATTATAAGTTTTAGCAAACTTAGATGCATTAGTAGAAGAGCTAGCAGCAAATAGAGATTGATATGGGAATCATGTCTCATTGAAGCTCACACTCCTAGCAATATATACATGGTTAGAGGGATGTAAACATTTGTAACTTTTATGAAAAGGGCTATAACCAATAAACAAACACTTTGAGGTTTTGAAGGACGACTTATGTTTATTGTAAGGCTGAAGGTATGGAAAACATGCACACCTAAAAACTTTGAGAAATGCATAATCTAGTTTATGGCCATGGAGAGATTCAAAAGGAGAAAGATGGTTTAAAACAGGTATGGGAAGGTGATTTAGCCAATGAGTAGCATAATCAAATGCTTCCCACCAAAATTTCAAGTCCATAGAGGCTTGAGCAAGTAATGTAAGTCCAATCTCCATAATACTACGGTGTTTCCTTTCAACTTTACCATTTTGCTGGTGTGTATGAGGACAAGGGTGTCTAAACTGAATTCCCAACTCTTGAAATATAGGTTGAAGTTCTAAACTCACCACCCCAATTAGACTAAAAGCATTTCACCTTAGTATCAAATTGCCTCTCAATCATTCTATGAAATTACAAACATATGGTAGCTGCTTCAGATTTTAAATGAAGAGGATAAATCCAGGTATATCTAGTAAAATCATCCACAATGGCAATATAAAACTGATGGCCTTCAATAGAGAGATAGGGAGCAGGCCCCCACACATCCATGTGTATCACTTGAAAGGGTTTTGTAGTATGTAGAGAATGAGTTGAAGAAAACACATTTTGGTGGAGTTTACCATATTGACAAGCTTCGTAAAATTCAGGATTTTCATGAAAGATTGAATTTTATTTGGGTGGCCAAGTCCATCATGCCACACATTCATGAAAGACTGTGAATTACCAACTGAAGTTGTGGCCTTAGAATTGTCGCAGATGTGATAAGAGTTGCCAGTTGCTGTAGAGACATTTTGTGAATAGTATGTTGATTTAAAATGGCAATATAGGAATTGTCATCTTCAAAGGCATTTTCTCGAATAGTATATGTATATGAAGAAGCAAGGCTTATTAGTGAAGAAACTTGCAGATTTGAGCTACACAAATTGTTGTTACATGGAGAAGATAAAGAACCATTGCAGGCAGAGGGAAAATGAAGTTGGTAAAGACCATTCCTAAGTGTGCCTTGCAGGAGAACTACTTTTGATTGTTTATCCTTGACAAGGCAGCAATCAGAATCAAACTCCACTATAACATGGTTGTCTAGAGTAAATTTAGATATGCTAAAAAGATTCTTAGTAATAGATGGAACTAATAAGAAATTCCTAAGTTTAAGCAGTTTTGAAGTAGGAAAAGTAAGATCACCAATATGTGGTATTGAGAGTTGAGAGGCATCAACAATAACAAGCTTACCACTACCAGGATATTTAGATTTTCTGGTTAAAGAATTGCCATCAGAAGTCACATGATGTGTGACTACACCGTCTAGATACCAATTTGAACCGTTTACCATAGTTTGTGAAGCTATGTATGCTTGAGAATGATGAAACGGTTGTAAAGCTCTATCACCGGGACTATCCAAATGAGAGGATTTATGAAGTCGAGAATGACTGGATATCTGGCATCTTATCGAGAAAAACATTTGGAGTGTCAGATGACCAATTTCCATCAGCAGACGGACATAATGGTTTGCTCAAATTGTTATAAGAATTATAACCACGATCTCCACCATAATGACAGTTACCTCTTAAGCCTCTGTTGAATCATCCTTGGGAAGCAAACTGACCACCACGAGAAACAGGGGTTTGAGAGGAAAATTTCTGAGCAAAATTAGTAGTGGATGGAGATAGCTTAATCATAGTAAAAGAATTTAGACTTTCAATATGCATTTCATGCTTTTGTAACACATGTTGAACCTCTTGAAGTGTGACAGATTCAAGTGAGGTCAAATGGACAACAACAGCTTCAAATTCAGGGCCTAAGCCTCAAAGAATATATAATGTGAGTTCATCATCTGATATTTCCTGACCAGCAGCCATTAATGAATTAGTAAGAGATTTCATCTTTAATATATCATCTTTTATATATCTGCCTCCTTTCTTAGTTGTCTGTAATGACAAGCACACCTGAAGCGCTCTTGCTTTGGATTTGGTAGAAAAGATATGTTCCAAAATAGTCTATTTTTGTGCTGAAGATTGACAATGAATCACATGACTGGGCATTTGCTCAGAGATAGAGGAAAGTAACCAAATCATCACAAATTGATCAATTCTCATCCAGGAAACATATTCTAGATTATTGATAGAAATAGCTGGATTGCTAGAATCAGAAATAACTTCATTTGGTTTAGACTTTGTGTCGAGAAGAAAGGCTTTGAGATCACGAGATCTTGTAGCAGGAAGAATTTGAGTATTCCAAAACAGATAATTTGATCTATCAAGTTTGATATTGGTAGGAGCTAAAGTGGAGGGAATCACCAATGGTAATGTTGGCAAAGGAGATGAAGTAACAAAGCAAAGAGGGAAAAGTGGACAAGGATAAGGTGCCATTCATATCACCGTGGCTCGATACCATGTCAAGTGTCACAGATAGAGCAATGAGAAAACTTCGAAAACTTCAAAGCTTTATTGAACATTCTTCACAAATTTGACAAGATCGTACCGTCCTCCACAGTAATGCTAAAAGTTTTCAAATTACAAGGGAAATTAATTCAAATCATCAAATATTGAAACAAGGGAACAAGAAGCTTGAGCATTATTGAATACATTTATTCACTCCCATTGTTTCATGTTCTCCAAAGGAAAGCATCAGTACTCTACAAACATGATCTTCTAACCAAACATCATAAAAAATATTTTAATTTCATTTTCTCTAGAAGTCAGAAAGTCAGCTAATTTGCTATTGGTGTACATAAAATATGTCAAAAGTCCATATCCATATGGAACATAATACAAGTAAAAGTACTTCACCCTATCATCAAGGAGCAATACATTATCACTGCTTGATGGTTTCCTATACATGTCTACAATTTGAATGCAAAATAACAGTTCACACAAGTGCACAAGTCGTGGTTAAGTAGTATAGTGATAAGTCAAGTGTCATTCCCATGAGGAGTTCTCGTGTTAACTACCAAATTAACCAGTTTGAATTTTATCTGAGGAATTGATTAATGTGATTCTATAGGGACTAAACTATGATGGAAATGTAAAAAGTGTTACTTGATGGTGTAAGGCTTTGTATCCAACTTCACCTGCCATCATGGGTTATACTCAGTCGGTTTCCGACTATGGTTAAATCATTCGGTAATGGAGGTCTCCATTTATGTTTATATGCCATTCTTTCTCAAGCAACCTCACTATCTCTAGAAGAGGGTGGATTGCATCTCTACATCAACCCGAACCTCTAGAGGGTATAATAGCTTTGACCTTTATACCACGAATCAAACCAGGGTTTTCTCCCTATTCTGGTTGATGGTCCGATGCCCTGTTCATGTCCCTAATGATTATGGTTTCTCAACTTCTAATCACTTGCTATGCATGTTAATAATGGCCAGTTATTAACAAGTGATTAAAAAAGAACAAAACATTTACTAAAAGATTTTAACAAAAAGTCAAATAGGAAATGAAAATCAAGCCATCGTCATGTAGTCTCGGCTACATCAAAACCTTCGATTGTGTTTTTAGAACATAGTCATGAGAAATACAACCATAGATGATATATAATCCATAGATCTATGCAAGATGATAGGCACTGGACTAGAATCACGAGTAATGTCATCAATTGCATAATTGCCCTTCTTCTCTAACAAAGTCTCTTGCTCTTAGATTTTCACTTCCACTCTCCACCACCAAGCTCTCCTCACTTACGGTTTTCTTGTTGCTCTTATACCTTCTTCATGGGATCATGGGCTTTTGGAGATGTCACGGTGTGACACTGCACAATTGGTGGCATCTCGACATCAAAGTGGGATCCATATGGTGCCTTGGCGCCAACATGGGGGCTTCACATGGAACCTTGGCACCATTATTGGCCTCGGTTAGCGCCTTGGTGCTATCATGGCTTTAGGTTGGTGCCTTGGCGCCATCCTATAGTGATGTTGGCGCCAACTTAAGAAGTTCCTCACGCCTTGGTGCCCATTTTATCCTCCTTTGAAGCCTTGGTGTGCCCGAGAGCTTCTTTAGCTTCACTAGACTGTTGTTCGCTCTATTTTTTTTCCTTTTTTCCTTCTTCTTCTCTAAATTGAACCTATATATGAATATTTGTTATTAGTAGTTGAAAATCTCAGTTTAAAGGGTGTATTAGCACTAAAATGCATGAAGTTCGGGAGTAGAATGAGCACTATTTGGGTGCTCATCACACCCCCAAACTTGAGTCTTTACTTGTCCTCAAGTAAAGAATACAAAGATAGAGCAGTAAACTTGGGGAATGGAATTCAGTGATGTCTAGTGTTCATAATCAACTGCTTTGGAATGGTGTTGAGGGTTTTCTTACAAACAACACATTCTTACCGAGATCTTGACATGTTTATTTTCTAATGGACTCTTGTCATGCGGTGAGGTGATTAGAGTTTAACAACCCTAAATCATCAATCGACTTTTCTAGTGGGACTAATGAGTGCCTAAAACACTCATATTATATCCGCGTCCGCTTTATGTTTTTAGTTGATTTTACATTTAAATAAGCGCATTGTAGCCCAAGATATGATTTCTAGAGTTTTTGTGAATTGCAAGTGAAGAGGGTGTTTTTGGAAATTTGAATAAAGAAGAAGTGTGAGAAAATTGGCGCCGCACATCGCGACGCGCCAACGTCGCTGACGCTCCAACGCCGCGGATAAGCAACGTCGCGACGCCTGGTCAACAGAGAAAAGTCGACAAGTGACCCAACGTCGCGACACCTCAACGTCGTAATGTCTCAACGTCACGACGTTGCAATGTCGCGACGTCATTGCGATTTCTACCTCAGAATCATAAAAAGCAATGGAAACCTAATTTCGAGGCATCGAAGAACGTGCGGTCCGTTGTTTTGTAGCAAGAGCAACAAATGACTCTATCACACAGAAGACACTGGCTGTACTTTCGATAAGTCGGGTGATGATTTATAGATTGATTATGTGTATATTCAGTTCCAACATGTTCTAGATTTCTATCTAGGGTTTTGTTGAGCCTTGTCACAATTGAATGGATTAATGCTTAAACTTATTTTATTTTATTTATTTATGATTTGCATCGATCGTCTCTATATCTGTGGTTCATATTCATGGTGATGTCTGGCCAACATTGACATGATCTTGCTGTGTATCCGAGATCGAGAGATAAGGACTCCTGTGGATTCGACAGAGCGATTCCTTCTAAGCAAATCTCCAGAATGAGATATCCCGATTTCGAGAGTGGCAAGTAGGGTTCGAACATTTAGGCGTTTCGGAGTATCGGGTCGGGTCAGAGATGCACCTAACCTTACTAGCGAGATAGGTGGATATACCATTAGAAAGGGTATCTTGTAGGCACGATCACCCCGTCATCGAGAAATCATTAATAGACTGAATATTAACTCCTCTAGATAACAATTCGTTAAAAGTGGCAGGGGGAGACAAATCCCTAGTCTTTACACGTAGAGTAATTCTACAAGTTAATTTAGCTTTATTTTTAATTACACACGTTAGTTAGATAGAAATTAAGAGTTTAAGTCTAGATAATATCATAAGAACAATTTAAGTAGTCAACGCACTTCTCCCCGTGGATCGATATCTGTACTTAGCAATAATTATATTACTTGATACCGACGCAGTAATTTCGCGCACATAAAAATACATATTTTACATCACGCTTTCTCGCCTCTACCAAGTTTTTGGTAATCGCTTCCAGGAGAAAGTTTTAGTGGCGATATTGACAAAATTTCAATTATCTATTACTCTTGAATTTTTCCTTTTTATTTTATTTTGCTTATACAAGTGCTTGTAATTTAGTCTTTGCGTTTTGTGTGTGATTGCAGATTAAGGTTACTATGAGTGTATGCGGCCAGGGTCAGTTGAACTATCCGTTTGATCCCGAATGGAAGAACCTTACACCGTTTACGTAGAGAACAAAGAGAAGCACAACATAGAAATCTAGCAATCATGCAAAACAATGTAGAGTAAGATCATGGCCAAGAGCAAAACGAGCCACAATGGGGTCACAATGGGAATAATGGTAGGAATCAAGCGCCCAGGCTGGTTATACAACCAGATGATCCATTCATGTTGCTAGAAGAGTTTGTCCTACCACCTACGCTGTTCGTACTCCGCTTATCCGAAGACCACCGATGCAAACAACTGAAATAAGTCGTTGACCTACAAATGCTTTTAACATCCTGTTCCACGGATTGCTAAATGAGAATCCGAATATGCACTTAACCAACTTCATCGAAGCATGTGACACGGTAAAGTATAATGGTGTAACTGAAGAGGCACTCAGACTAAGATTGTTCCCGCTCTCACTAGGTGATAGAGCTAAGCACTGGTTGACAAGTCAGCCACCAGATTCTATTACTTCATGGAACGACCTAGTGCAAAAGTTTCTAAAAAAGTTCTTCCTGCCTGGGAAAATTGCACAGTTGGTGCAAGAGATCAATACATTCGGACAACTAGAGGGAGAAAGCTTGGCAGAGGCATGGGACAGATTTCATGAATCATTAAGGAAGTGCCCACACCATAGGCTGACTCGATGGATGCAAGTCCATACTTTCTATAATGGTCTGAGGAATGCGACTAGAACAATGATTGATGCCTTGGAAGGAGGTGCACTAATGAAGAAGACTATGGACCAAGCATATGAAATCCTTGAGGATGCTGCTACTAATACCAATCAGTGGCCCAAAGATAGGATTAAACCAAGTGAAGGTCAGGGTGCATGTGAGCACCCAGGTTTCGCAAGAATCTAGTAACTCATGTCGCTAGCCATCGAACGCCTTACTAAAGAAGGTACCGCGAATGCCATTCACTAGCCTTGGCGGGAGTTATGTAATTATGTGGAGGACAAAGACGCAGCAAATTGTCACGTGATAACAAACAATAGAGCATGCCCAGTATGTGTCAAGGTTTAATAAGAACAATCACATCAGTAGGGTAAATATGGGAGCGTTGTTCATCGAACCGTAATCAAGGCCAAGGTTACCGGCCCTAATCGTAACAACTAGTGGCACCGGGCCATGGATGGAGGAACAATTAGAACAACATGCCACCACCTCGAGTGAACGAACCACCCTCCGAGAAAAAAGTGGACTTGGAACACGCCCTTGCCCAATTGCTTACCTCTCATACCGCCTTTATGAATGAGACAAAAGCAAATATGCAACTGTGCCACCCAAATGAACAATCAAGGTTACGCTTGAGAAACTTAGAGGTATAATGGGCCAATGGCCAACTGCTGACTAAAGGCAACATGGTTCTTTACCAAGCAATTTAGAGGCAAACCCAAGAGGAGAAGGGAAAGAGTACTGCAAGGCTATCACTCTAACGAGTGGGAAAGAGTTGGAAATATCGAGGCAATAACCAGCGATAAGAGAAATGAAAATTAAAGAGCAAGATCAAGTCATCCCGAAAGATCAGATGCAAGGGGAGCGGCCTCGAGATACGAGAGCAGTAAATGATAATAAAGTAAGGAAAGAGACCAAGAAATAGACAAGAACAGATGAACCCGCCATACCAATTCTCAGATCCTTAGCACAAGGAGGGTGGGGCCAGATGTAGTCATAGAAAGCTTCGATATCTTCAAGAAACTACATATTAATATACCCTTTATGGAGACATGGAAGAACATGCCAAATTAAGTGAAGTTCATGAAAAAGATCTGGCAAGTAAGAAGAAGCTAGAAGAACATGTGTCAACCGAGGAATGCAAAGGCCATCCCGCAAAACAGCTTCCCCAAACTTTAAGATTCTGCAATGGCTATACCATTCTCTATAAGAACCCTGTAGTATCTGAAAAGCCCTTGTGACTTGGGAGCAAGCATTAACTTGATGATCGTTCTTCGGCGTTTGTGCTGGCTAAGGTTGGGAAACCTAAAATCGATCACACCGCTTTGCAACTCGGGATGTGTCCTACCAACACCCCTGGGGTATAATTGAAAATGTCCTAGTAAAAGTGGGTAAATTCATCCTCCTAGTAGACTTCGTCATCTTAGACATGGAGGAAGATGACTCAGTTCCCATCATACTTGGTAGACCCTTCTTGGCCACGGGAAAGGCGCAAATCAATGTGCAAGAGGGTGAGCTTAAATTGAGAGTCCAAGGAGATGAGGTCAATTTCCATGTATTCCAGCCCATGAAGCATCCAGATGATGATCCAAATGAAGATATCTCGAAACTTCACCACATAGAGATCTTGCAAGGTGACACAAAAAATTTCTAAGATAAGCCTATTGCTGCAAAGAGGGTCAAGGGCATGGAAGCAAAAATATTTCATCCACCTTGAGGAGTGTTTTTGAGCACTATAGGGAGATGCGTCAGCATTCCTAGGTTCTAAAAATCGAACATTGATATGCAGGGTCGTTGAGCTAACGATGTTAAAAAAAGCGCTACTTGGGAGGCAACCTAAGCTTTTTTATATCCTTCTTTTCGTAGATTAATTTTGAGTGTTTTTAGTTTTTGGCATATTTCTCTGTCTCTCTTTTCGTAATCAGGATTTTATTTTGATTGTCTATTTTCAGGACCCGAGAGAGCAATGGAAGCAGGGAGATAGCTCGAGAAGCCCATTCTAAGAGTGCGATGGGGTCAGAAAATCATTTAGGGGGTTTTCTCAAACTTAGAAAATTTTTGAAAATTTTTCACTTTGACTTTCTCTGTCATGTCGCGACGTTAGATCTCAACGTCGCGACGTTGAACGAATCCAGAAAAATCAAGCCTCTGTCACATCGCAACGTTGGACCCCAACGTCGCGACATTTGCTACCCCTATTTTGGACACCTCCTCGTAACGCCGCCGACGCCGCCTCAACGCCGCTACGTTATGGCACCAATTTCTGTGAACATCGATGTGGGATTTGGAATGTCGCGACGCTGGATTTATGTGACTCTCGCAATAGCCAGACGTTGGAATTCTGCGTCGCCGACCTACAATTCACCTTTCGAACGTCGCGAGCGGGCATCTCAACGTCGCGACGTTGGCTAATAAACTCTCAGGAACGTCGCGACGTTGAGCTCGAACGTCGCAATGTTGCCCCTGTTTTATGAACATAAATCCTTCTGTCTTCTTCCCCACGAAAACCTTAAGTTTGAGCCCCCAAATCCCTTAGCTCTCACATATTCCACCAGACCCACTTCTTTTGTCCCAACCAACCCTAGAACCTCCTACTCATTTCCTACGCCCATCTCTAGCCCCGGCTTCTCACACCGCACCACCTGGGTTTGCGCCCTAATTCGTGCCATTTTCTGTCCAATGGCTAGTTAAGATTACTGCTGTGGTTTCCATTCCGGTCCCGCTCTCGGGTCTTGTTGGGTTAGGAAGGGCCCTTAGGTAAGCTTAGTGGCGACTGCGCCTTTCCTGGGTAGACTAAGAACCCTCACCCCATTGTGCACTAGTGTCTCGATCCATCGCCTCTAGTGAGCTCGGGGTAGCTCCCCGAGCCATTCGCCCCACCGTCCCACTGGTTAGGGTCTAGAGACCACATCTAGTTCATTCACCCTTTGGCCACCATCTCAGCTAACCCATATGCACCAATGTCGAGTAAGTGCCAAAAGATGACTGCTAAGCAAGGGCGGGCTAGTGAAGAACCCGCCCGTACCTATGACCATGACAAGTTTGTCAACAAGAGGCAAGAAGTTCAGCCTCATTTCCAAAAACCGATTGTTCATTAAGGAAAAGGGTTTTCACCACCCCGAGGACTTCTTCTGTAAAACAATTGCAGATACGCGATGGCGGGCACTGTGTCAACCTCCTTACCCCGCTACCATGAGTGTGGTACGAGAATTTTACGCCAATCTCGCCTCCCATGTTTTGAAAAAAGTTCAGGTGCGTAGGGTGTTAGTAGACTTCAGTGCGAAGTCTATCAACCAATATTACAACCTTTACCTAGTTCCCTCCGAGCCCTTTGATAAGCTCCATGCGCAGCCCTATTACTCTAAAGTCATTGTGGTAGACAATTAATGGGCGTGGTTACGGAAAAGCTTAATGTTGAAGGGCATGCGGTGACTTCTAGGCCAAACATTTGGCTTACATCCTCAGAACCGCATCACTTCATCACATCTCGTCTCATTCCGACGACGAATGTGTGTGAAGTGACAGCCAAATGTGCCCTACTTAATTATGCCACCCTCCAGGACATCCCTTTTGATGTAGAGTAGGTTATAGAGGATGCCATCCTCCATAACCAGGATGCGAAGATGAACCTAGGGCACCCCCTTTCATTTACTACTTATGATGCAAGCCTAAGGTTCTTAGAAGACAATGAGGCATGGATACACCCGATTAAGGCCATTATGGTCAAGCACGACAAGCTGGGGAAGCGATGTATGACTTGGGCAATGAACCCTCGGATGAGGATGAGCTTCTAGAGTATCAAATCCGATTCGCCTCCCTACGACCCCCGTGGTGATCGCCGGCCGTATTCCCATCCACCACCGCACAGACTTCCTCCCATCCACCACCACCACAGTTGTCCTAAGAGGAGGATCCGATCAGTCCTTCCACTATCCTCGAGGACCAGGTGCTTGACCTCACAGCTCGTTTCGAGGCCTACTAGGATGAGACCCAGGAGCACCGAGTCCTCATCAGCCAGGATGTGGAGGCCCTCCGAGCCAACACGTACGCCCCGGCCAACCGTGCGACCATCCTACCAATCAGCCCCACAGACTAGCTTATCTAGATTCTCACCCCTCCTCCAAACCCAATCGCCGCCACCGTAAGGATCCCACCCATCACCATGGAAGTTTCCTACACTTCTCGCTTCATAGCCATCGGGGCAATGTCCACACTTGCCGGGGTAGATCGGGCTCGTGATGTCATTGTTTTTTGTTGGTTTGGCTCGTTCAAGTTATATTTGTGTTTTGTTTTTTGTGTTGCTATTTTAGTATAAGCCGAGTCTTGTGCTTAGTTACTGTGTCTTGCTTAGGGTTTGTGTGATGACATCATAGTGTCATCCGGTTATCCGTCTATTCTCGTAGGGCATTTTACTGCTTCTACTCACCGGGAGTTCCCTGCTGGTTTCATAGGTTGTAGGATTGTTTTGGTAGTTATGCACGTGATGCTATTCATGATCCCTATGGACCACTTCAAAATATTTTAGAAACATAGTATAAATCCCGAGAGATCCGTAGTCGTTAGATGCTCTTAATTTAAGGGCCGATAGGTAGGGAGATAGAGTGAATCACCTCTGGGATATTCAAGAAACCAATTCTCAACTAGTCTATCGCACCCACACACAAATGATTGCTAGGGTATGCCTAGGCTCCGAACCTGGCTTACTAAGGTCCAACAAACTGTGGGGGCTTCTAAACACTAAAGTGATGAGACACCATAGAAAAAGAGGATTGCCTTCGAGCCCAAAAAAAAAAAAAAGAAAAAAAAAAGCACAAATATGAACAAAATAAGTGGGATCTTTTAATCGGAATCCCGGGCACAATTCGAGGGGCCTTTTCAAAGCCTAATGCCCTGAGCCACCGTTGGGAGCCATTGGACTTTGCATCGCGGCTACATAGGGTAGAAGATGATTTCACACTTAGGGCCCTTAGGTTTAGTTGAGTGTTCAGGGTGCAGTTCGAGGGGAATTGAATGCCCGGTGCCCTTAACTAGTGGTGGGGAGCCACCAACGAATCCCCGCTACAGGAACACTCAACATAAACTTACGGGCACTAGTTTTTCTTTCAGGAATAGGTATGTTAAGTGAATACAGATGGTGCGTTCTCATCCTTTTGTAGTTAGACACTTCCAAATAGGTGGGTCAATTCAGCCTGGGGGCATCTAAACCGAGTTGTACGCTAGTGGATCATGTATCAAATGCACATAGGCCTTTGGGAATGGCTATTGAAAATTTAGGGAGGTTGAGTCACTTGTCAATCAAATCATGTTCGCTGAGTTCCTTCGACAAATTTAACATCCTTATGGATCCTCTGAAATTCGAGTGAAAAGGCAAGATTTGTAAGTCGGTCCATTTTGATCCTTCTTCTAGCATCATGGGCATCATAATCATGGCGTTGAGTTTAGTTTGTTAGGTTCTTGTGTATTGAGTTTGTAGTCGGTTTCTTGCTTGGGGACAAGCAAGAGGCTAAGTTTAGGGGGTGTGATGAGTGCCTAAAACACTCATATAATACTTGCGTCCGCTTTATGTTTTTAGTTGATTTTACATTTAAATAAGCGCATTGTAGCCCAAGATATGATTTCTGGAGTTTTTTGTGAATTGCAGGTGAAGAGGGTGGTTTTTGGAAATTTGGAGCTGAAAAGAAAAAGCAAGAGAAAAACTAACAGCAACATTGCGACGTGCTAGCATCGTAACTTGACAACATAGCGACGTTCCAATGTCGTGACGTCACAACGTCGCGACGCCTGGTTAACAAAGAAAAGTCAACAAGTGACCCAACATCTCAACGCCTCAACGTCGAGACGTCATCGCGATTTCTGCCTCTGAATCATAAAAAGCAATGGAAACCTAATTTCGAGGCATCGAAGAACATGCGGACTGGAGCGCGGAAAGCAAAGCAGCAGCGACTCTGATCATTGGAGAAGACACTTTCTTTGTATTTCTTCTTTTCTGATAAACTGGTGATGATTTATAGATTGATTATGTTTATATTCAGTTCCAATATGTTCTAGATTTCATCTAGGGTTTTGTTGAGCCCTGTCACAATTGAATGGATTAATGCTTAAACTTATTTTATTCTGTTTATTTATGATTTGCATTGATCGTCTTTATAATTGTGGTTCATATTCATGGTGATGTCTGGCCAACATTGACATGATCTTGTTGGGTATCTCGAGATCGAGAGATAAGGGCTCCTAGGGATTTGAATAGAGCGACCCTCGGTTAAATCGGTAAATAGAGATATCCCGATTTCGAGAGTGGCAAGTAGGGTTTGAACATTTAGGCATTTCAGAGTATTAGGTCGGGGCAGAGATTTATCCAACCCTACTGGAGAGATAGGCAGATATACCTTGAGAAAGGGTATCTTGTAGGCACGATCACCCCATCATCGAGAAATCATTAATAGACTGAATATTAACTCCTCTAGATAACAATCCGTCAAAAGTGGTAGGGGGAGACAAATCCCTAGTCTTTACATGCAGAGTAATTCTATAAGTTAATTTAGCTTTATTTTTAATCACAGACGTTAGTTAGATAGAAATTAAGAGTTTAAGTCCAGATAATATCATAAGAACAATTTCAATAGTCAACGCAATTCTCCTCGTGGATCAATATCCGTACTTAGGTACACTATATTATTTGATATGACACGTGCACTTACGCACATAGGCGTACACATTTTACACATCAAGCTTTTGGTCTATCAGAGACTCTGTACTAGTTCGGGTTAAGATTTCCGAAATATACCCTGGTTCTAAGGTCTCCTTTCAACTAACTCCACTCGCACTTCGATACACCACCAATGATTTGGACTGAGAACACACCTTTTATTTCAACACAATTTGGACCATCGGTAGGGAGCAATGTTGTAGGTGTTAACTTTGTGTCTGTGTAGCGGTGATTCATTTGCGATTCCCTACCAATTGGTTGACGGCATTGGGCATTAAGTTCCCCTCGAACTTCACCCCAAACATTCGGCCAAAACCTAAAGCACCTACTAGTGAGATTAACCCATCTTCTGTACCATGTAGCGGGTAGTGAAATCAACGACTCTTGGCCAGTTGGCTTAGGGCATTAAGATTTGAAAGCCCCATTAGACTGCGCCCGGGATTCCGATTGAGTCAACTTGGTTTTTCTTCTTTTTTCTCTTTTTTTTTCTTTTATCCTCAACCTTCTTCTACTTTTTGTTGAGTAGATTGGCCCTCTTTTCTCAGTGTTTCATTCTTCATTACTTTGGGTATCTCATGCAAGCGATGTTTGTGAAGGAGACTACGGAACTAAGGTATATCTAGGAGCTCTGTGTGTGTGTGTGTGGGGTGGGGGAGTCTCAACAAGAAAACGTTTGGGATCATTTTGACTCATTCTCCCACGGCCACATAGTGGTTCACTCTCTATTTTTCATATGAGTTAAGAGTCTCAGGTTTTATTCAATTTTAAACACAACCTTACTACCAACCCTAGCTGTAACACCCCAAAATACACCCTAGTCGTTTTCGACATGTTTAGGGTATTTGCGTTTCCACTTGATCAAGCTTCATGAGTCAAATGCGAAACCGGGAAACGAGAGACCTGGAAAGTTACAAAACTTAAGGACAATTTTGTAATGGGTCCAAAAAGGGGCTTAAAAGTCCTAATGTGAAAAGATTTGAGGCCAAAGAAGAAATAATAGGAATGGTTGTATAATTCCTAGAAGATGAGTACAAAATACAAAAAGGAATTGAAATACAAATGACCAATAGTCAGGGACAAATGTGCAATTATGATAAGAACCTAAAATGGGTTCGATGGCCAAACAAGGCCTTAACAAAAACTGATTTAAAAGACCAAATTGGTCTCATTTTGGGAGAGGAAACAAAACATGAAGGGGAAGAAGAAGAAGAAGAAGAAGAGAAGAAGAGGAAGAGGGGATCAAGCCAAAAAGGTATGGAAACTCACCTTGATTATGAATTTTATGTGATTATAGTATGAATTTCCATGCTCGCTGGTTAGTAGTTGTCCCCAAACATGGGGTTTTGCTAGGTTTCACCCAACCCAAAAAATGATAGCAAGTAAAGTAAGGTGGGTAAACCCCATATGGCACAAGAAGCTCATGAAATCCTCTATTTTGAGGATGAATCCATGGTTAATGGAGGACTGAAAGGTTTAGAATAAACCCCAACTAATCCTCATGTTTTGTTTGCGGTATGGCTATAACCCATATTAGAAGGGTTTTTTGGAAGAAATCCATGATGGATTTTTGGAAGAAATAAATGAAATTGAAAGAGGAATTGAGAAAAGAGACTCCAAGGTGAATTTGGAATTTGCTGATGTGTGTTTGAAGTGTAGAAGTGACTGGGATCAAAAGTATGGAAAAATGTGAGAAAACACACATTCGGGCATTCTCGAGTGACTGCACCGTACAATTTGAGCTTGTACCGTACAACTTCGGTTCTGGTCATTTTTAAGTCATTTGTACCCTAAGATGTTAGACTGGTACCTAAGATTCAACCCGTTTCCGGCTCTTCCCAAGTCGACCAAGCCAGATTCGGGCCATAACTTCCTCATTTCTTATCCGATTTGAGTGATTCAAGTGGATACATAAAATAGACTTCAAGGAGAACCAAAATTCAAGAGAAGGAATTTCCAAATTATGACTCTAGATAGCTCAAAAAGTCACTCCAAGTGGGGCTATGTGCAAGCCCATTTCCGCATCGCTGATTCTAGAGTAGTCCCCAGTTGTTTCTCGACGTAGACTTAAGTTTCTAAGGTTCAATGGGGGTGATTCCAGTTGAATAGAACCCAGCACCTTAACTTTAAAATAGTACAAAGATATAGTGCCACATAGAAGTTAAGACCCCAGAAAAGTGAGTATCTCTTAAACTATCCCTCGGGTAAAATCTGCAATTGACTAGTTGGCATGAAAAATGCCATAACTCGAGTTTAGATGATCCGATTGAGTGATTCCAATTTCTAAGAAAATTAGATCTACTGAGGGACAAGAATACATGAAGGATGTGTGGATAGGCATCATATCGTATAAGTATCTGAAATTCCATATTGAATAGGTATGAAAACTGAAAATGAACATGAAAAGCAATATGTCATGAACACATAATGTGATTAAGATAGGTTATAAGTTCTGAAATACATATGAAAATATGACTACCTATAGGACCTAAGAACAGAATGAGTGGACGCCTGGTGCTTCGACACTCCCCGTTGGTGCTACTAAGATTCTATCAGCGTGGTTAGCCAATGCTTGATTGGTGCTCCCAAGACTCACGTGCCACGACACTTATCAAGGAGCGGTGCACGTCTGATTGCGGCTCCAAGACTCCGCTGGTGCTACTACACTCGTTGCTTTGTATTGTACATTCGGTACTTATTGTATCGAAGGCCCTACCATTTCTTATAATCGTCTAGATAGTCGACGTATGATAAGACAATCGAATAAAGAATAAGAGTAAAGATCCGAACGATCCGATCTGCTCAGAGTACCTACCGGTACCCCGTATCCGATAGTTCTCGTACACTACTGCAATCTCCCGTATTTGACAAGTCCCGTCTCGAATAAGTCTCAGAGTACCTACTGCACTCCTCGCTCGATTTAGTTATGTAGCACCTCTGGGGTACCCGCATTTGAATAAGCTATGTAGTACCTCTCGTACCCCCGCTCTAATTGAGTTCCTCAGAAAACCTGGCTGTACTGCATCTAAATAAGTTCGGTCCTCAGATCCGAATAACTCCTCGTCTCGAATAAGTCTTAGTACCTACTGGTACTCGACCGATGAGTTCCGTAGTACCTAAGGGTACTTCAGATCCGATCAAGTCCTGTAGTACCTACGAGTACCCGTATCCGAATAAGTTTTGCAAGACTCACTGCACTCTCAGATTCGAATAAGTCCAAAGAGTACCTACTAGTACTCATGTATCTAATAAGTCCCCAGATCCGAACAAGTCCTCAGAGTACCTACTAGTACTCCCGTATCCGATAAGTCCCGTATCCGATAAGTCCCGTTTCTCGAACAAGTTCGTAGTACCTACGGGGTACCCGCCTCGATTAAGCCTCAGAAGACCTACTCGGCACTTATATTCAAAATGTTCTCAGAGTACCTACCGTACTCCCGTATTTAATTAAGTCTCGTTCGTCTCGATTTAGTCTCGTAGTACCCATAGTACTCCTCGTCCCGATTAACTCCCGTCTCTCGAACAAATCCTAATCCGATAGTCTCGTAGTACATAAGGGTACTCTTTGTTTTGGCCAGTCCCCGTAGTACCCACGGCACTCATGTATCCGAATAAGTCCCGTTCTGATTAAGTCCCTGTAAAGTACCTTCCCGTACTCCCAGACCAATGTTCAAGAAAATCTACTGGTACTCCCGTATCCGATAAGTCCTCGTGATCCGAATAGTTCCGCCTCCGATTAAGCTTTAAGTTCTGTAGTACCTTACCGTACCCGTATCTCGACAGTTCTCAGAAGACCTAAGGGTACTCGTATTTCATCAAGTTCTCAGAGTACCTAAGGGCAATTTTGTCTCAAGAACATAAGTATAAGTTTTGTATTACCCACGGTACTCAGACGGTAAAGCAAGTGCAAATAGAATTAAGTATAAGTCCAAGTATATCTACGAGTACCTTCAGACGATAAAACGAGTATAAGTCCAGTAGTACCTAAGGGTACTCTTGTCTCCGTAAGATAAGTACATGCCCGTAAGACAAGATAAGTCTCGTGAAGACCGTATAGTTCCGTAAGACCAAGATAAGTCTGCAGAAGACAAGTATGTGCTCCGAATACCAAGATAATGCCCGCAATCGTGGTACCCAGCATCCGAATAAGTTAAACTCCGTGAGCATAAGCATAAGTTCTCAGAATCTACCCGAGTCCCGAATGCACATAAGTCTATTATAAGGATAAGTTCTCGGCATAAGAATAAGTTCTCAGAATTCCTACTCTGAGTCCCGTATGAACATATCCGTGATAAGCATGGGTGCTTATATAAGTCCATGACATGAATGCATGAAATTTCTGACACTGCTATGGTTATACACTTATTATAATTGTGTATATATGCATGTGTTTCTTATAAGAAATGTTTCCCACTAAGCGTAAAAACTTAGCACTCCAAGTTTTTAATCCGTGTAGGTACAGAGGAAGACATCGTTGAAACATCCTGCATACCGGGCTAACACACACTTGTAAGGGTTCACTGCATGTAGGTTCCGTGCTCTGATTTGTAATTGTAAAAGTGTAAAGTTTTGTATTTGTAAATGGGACTTGGTAAATGATATTGTAATTCTGTTATATGATGTGGGCCATACCCACAGGTACCAGTTCGGTTTTGAAAAAAATCAGGTAAAGAGTTCCAGTCCTGAGTCTCGCGTCCCAGAAAACGGGGCGTGACACTAGCTCTATCATACAAACACAATTTAGGAAAATTCTCCACAAGTGACATAATGTTCCCTTGAGTCTACTAGAAGCCATCTTGGTTTAGGAGGTTGTTATGTGTCTACCTCCAACCATTTCATGTTCATCAACAACTACCTATATAAATATGATCGTGCAAGGTAGGGTTATGTTGGGTTACCTTGAACGTTGAACATGATTTTACCCCTTGACACTTCACCGCTGATGTTTACAGTCCCATTTCTCAAGCCCAGAGCATCACACTATAGTAAACAAAAACACAATCAAAACAAGCAAAAAAAAACTATGAGGAAATAAAATATCGCCTATATATGTACCCGAATTTCAAATAGAATTTTCATTGTCTCAAATGGAATGTTTTTACGAAGGGTGGTTCTAGTAACTTACTTATAGACATTCGTATTCAATTATCACTTCCACACAAGCATCAATATGGGAGGAAGGTATTTAACCGCCACTCCGTCCAGCAGGAAATGCTTTGGAGGTGGTATTTGACCTGATTGCCGCTGCGATTTAATAATGTCCGCATCATCAAGTGTATTTGTGCTCTTTATCTCGCCGGATCCAAGATTTGGTCTTCAATTTGCCATGCCTTTCTGTCGTCTATCCATAACAAGTTCATTTTCTCCCATATATGTGCATTTGTCGGTTCTACTGGTGGTTATGGTATATATGGCTCTTGAAATGAAGGCTTCATGAATGGGTTAGAAATAAACTTGTCTCTATTGGAGGGTTCACCCTCCTTCCTTTGACCTTCCACTTGGTCTGGATCCTCATCCGATTCATTCCTAGAGTCATATATTCATGGTGCATTTATCTGGAGAACTACTATTTTGTCATCGCACTATCTTCATGCCAGGCACTCCACTCTCTTGCCCTTTCAATGTCAAAGATCTGGAATGGATACCCAAAATTTTTACTTCCTCATATGTTTGCCCATATTGCTTCTTGAATGATTTTCCTCATATCAAATGTCTGTATGGGACGGCAGATTTATTACGGCTCTTCAGACTGGAAACACAGTACTTAGATGTCATAAAATGATGCCATATTTTGCAGATGGTGGTCAGGTGCTATGTTTGGAAATTCGATGAGCCTGCTCTTGCTATTTCTTTCCGTTTTGTTCTTGTCAAGTAGGTGTGATGGCAACTTTATAGTCTAGTTTTGCCAACAATTGTTGGTAAGCATTGTCATTGACTACTGGTAGCTAGAAGAACCCATTGATCGTATGTCGATCAAATGACACTTGCTTTCCTCTGACATATACTTTATACCCTTCTTGCTTGGTCAAGTTAGCAAAGAATTCTTTAACTATCACTACTGTCCTCTTCCTTGGATGCTTATCAAGTTTTTTCCAACCTTTCTCCGATTTCACTAAGAATTCAAGTATTGAATAACCCCTTGAAATATGATCCATTTATTTAGAAATGGTCATAAATCTTTGTGTCACACCTGCCATCTTACAAATTTTGACCTATCAAATACTGGTGGGGGAGGCCGTAGTTGCTTTATCCTCGGGGCCCATGGCACAAAATGGTACCAATAATTTTTCTTTCCCTCTGACTTTCTTTCACTTTCGTAAGCCTTGAACTCTTGGATTTTCCCTCTCAAATGATTTCAAAGGCTTAGTGAACTGAGTTTGTTTCCACGAGTGCTCCATTCATACATTTTTCAAGTTGATGTTTTAGACATGCTTCTCTCTATTTCACCTACACATTTCAGTAAACACATGGTATGCATAACCAAAGAATTTTTGCACCTTTAGGTACTTGTTAGAAGATGTAGATCTTTTCTCTTACAAGGATGTATGAATAGATATAAACACCACCAAGTTAAGTAGCATGAAAGGTTACCTTCTTTGTGCTTTTCCCTTGGAGTGATATCACTCACTTATGACGTTTCCTTTTTAGCAATTGGACTGCTCTTAGCTTCACAATCTTTCGATTTTCTTAGCTGCTTACCATGGAGATGGTAGTTGATGTTTCTTTGGTTCTTAGTCTACTTAAAGAGTAGAGTTTAGGCAATGAGTGGTGAGGAGGTTCTTTGGGTGGCTTTTGAAGAAAAGTACCAGAGGAGGTGGAGAAGACGATCACAATTTCATCCCTTTTGCACATTGCCTTAGAATTCAAGTAAGGCATGAAAAATCATGTTAGCGCCACTTTTCTCTTAGTGGCGCGAGCATGAAATCCGCGCTAAGTTGCCAACTTGGGCGAGCTTGGTGCCAAGGCTTGAGGTTCTCATGCCAAGGCACAAGTTCTTGGCATTTTGGTGCCAAGGCGTGAGAATCTCATGCTAAGGTGCCAACTTTTGTCATTTTGGCGCTAAGGCGTGAGAATCTCACGACAAGGTGCCAACTTTTGGCTATTTTTGTTATTTTGGCACCAAGGCATGGGAAATTCATGCTAAGGTGCCTCAAAATTGTCTATATGTTATTGAGTTTGACGCTGAAGCGTGATATGCCATGACGGAGCGTTACAGAGAGGTTCATTTTTTGCATGACTTCACGCCGAGGCGTGATTTCTCATGCCAAGGCATTATAGAGAGCTTCTAAAAATACTTTCTCTGGGGCGTCGGAGCGTGATTTCTCACGCTGAGGCATTATAGAGGGGCTTAAAATATCATTCTCTTAAAGCCGCAGCAGTTGATTTCTCATGTTGAGCATTCTGAGGAAGATAAATTGTTGCTTGTGCCTCAGTACACGTATAAATTTCATCTTTCATAGACTTCATTAAATCTTCTGATCATCTCTTAATGGCCCTCGAATTAAACTTGCACTCACACAAACCCATGAAAATCAAATGAGCAAGAAACATAAAAATTCAAGATCTTTAACACTAAAGTGAAATCAAGTTAAAAATTTCATGGGGCTTGGAGTTTGCCTCTGATAGAGCTAAGTTCACGTCATTGCTAGGCTTCTCTACATCTTAATGAATTAAGGACTACTATGGCTTTCTATGGGTTATGAAGAATAGCCCATACTTTTGTTGCTTTGAACTCTCCTACGAAATAAAGGCTAAAATCTACATCCATTCACTTTGACTATCCTTTCTAAGTGAGCTATGCTCCTGCTCCTGTGGTAAGACTGTTCACAGTGAGCGGTCGGACCATTTTAGTTTGGGTTTTCGAGAAAATTAAGTCTTGAATTGAATAGTAACACTTGTTGCCTCATTAAACTCCTTTCTATGGATAATGTGTTGTTGTCTTTCATATAGATTTTTACATTTCATCGCCTCTCCAAAATTCTTCAACTTTTCAATTAGTGAAATAGTTTCCTCTCTAATGTATAGCCCCCTTATCCATGTTTATCGTGGGTTGCCCATTGTGCGTATGCTCTTCACAGGAAAGTGATAGGCCCTTCAGAACAAATGGTAGGAGACATCATGAGTGTGTGAAGGCCGTGTGATATGCCCATAATGCATCATCGATCTTTCTTGCCTAATCTTTTGGAAATGTTTATATTTTTTTCTCAGTGTTTCTTGATTTCCAAATTAGAGCTTCATTCGGCCATTGGTTTGTGGATGATGAATAATGTATACGTTGTCAAGCTCATACCTTTGTGAAATTTTCCATCATCTTGTTCTGAAATTGGCTACCTTAAATCATATTATTGTGAGGTCCCAAACACAGTGAATATGTTGTCGGAAGAATTGCGTACCAACACTTAGGCATCATTTATGCAGGTTGGACATATCTAAATATTTGGATACATAGTCTACCATCGATAATATATAGTGACGATTGCATGAAGATGGAAAGGTCTAGGAAGTCGATCCAAATACATCGAAACAATTCTACCTTTAGTATTCCCTTCGATGGTAACTCGTCTCTTCTAAACATATTCACAATTCTCGACATCTATCACATGTTAAACCTGAAAACATGCTTATCCTTGTATAAGTTAGTATAAAAATCGATTAATACCTTTGTTGTGGTATTATTCCCCCAACAATTTCTTCCACACTCTAGGGAGTGACAGTGCCTTAGAATGTTCTTTATTTCTTCCTCTGGTACACATCTCCTTATGGTCTGGTTCACACAATACTTATAAAGGATCAGCTCCTCTTAATAGTAGTGTTTTTGTGAAAGAACATTACCTACTATGAGAAGTCTGGAGACTGACCTTTGTACAATTAATTCACATGATCTCTGAGCCAATGAGCAGACTCGAATAAAGTTAAGTTATGGCTCTTTAATCTAGAACTATCATTTATTTATACCTTATTTCCTCGTCTCTCGAGTATGGAGAGATGATTTATACTAAGTTCTTTGTCCTTTTTTATCTTTAATTTCAACATGAACTCTTATGTGTAGTACTCATCTTAGTGAGTCTTGGTTTGTATCCTTCTTACATGTAGAGGTATTTAATGGAATGATCACCGTGTGTACTATCACTTTGTTTTCGATTAGATACGACTTAAAGTAGTCAAATGCAAAGACAATTGCCAACAGTTCTTTCTCAGTAGTGCAGTAGTTCAATTGGGCCTCATTCAGTGTTCGACTGGCATAGTAAATGGCATGAAATACTCTGTCTCTCTTCTGTCCCAACACTGCTTGATTATTACCCAAACAGTGCTATTTTGAACTTTGTTTATTATGGGTTTTGAGCACTTTTTTCATAATAATCAGTCTAATTAACCCCGATTGGCATGTCAAGGCCCTAACTATACTACTGATCGCATTTTATGGAAAATTTTATAGTTTTCACAAGCCAATCATGCCAAAGTTATTGAGTAAGCTCAACCATGGAGAATCCACGTTGGATAGAGGTTGGTCAAGCGAAGAAGAAAAAGCAACAGAATGAAGCAGTACCTGGAAATTTATAAGTACAAGCAGAGTTCTTAAATTTTTACCTTTCAATTGTTTCTCACGTTTTTCTTTGTTGACTTTTGCTACAATTTTTGTTTTGCCTAAATTTTCCCTCATGTAATAAGTGTAATTCATACCTTTGTAATTTTGCTTGGCTTTTGAAGCGAGTATATAAGTCCTAGGCATCCCTTTGTAGAGACTTTATCGATCAATAAAGAAATTGGAAGCTTTTAGTAGTTGATGAGTCCTGCGGCTCATCTATGTTTGAGTTCATTCACATGTTATTTGTGCATTTATATCATATTAGTGTAAAACTACGTAAAATTCCCATAAGAAAGCTTGGTTTTGTGGATTATTGATGAAAGCAAGTGATTTGGCAAGAAATGAGCAATATATTTCCAAAAGAAGAGTCAGCAAGAGAAGTCTCACGGCGCTACTGGGAATATTAATTTTCTGTACCATATGGAACATCAGATGGTTCAAATTCCCTCATGGCTTCATTCTATATTCAAAACTTTCCAGCAGTACTCCTACCTTAAATCGAGTTAACGAAGAAGTTATGGCCCGACAAGTTAGAGAAGAAAAACCGATTCTTGTCGAAAGAATTTGTCGCGGCGAGAGAGTATATCGCGACTAGAGTAGTGTGTGTGACCGATGTGTGACCGAGGAAATGGTCAATAGCGACAAAAGGCTTGCAATAATGTGACGATGTCTGCAGAAACCTAAAAAAGGCGAAAAATTGAGTTTTGACCTAATTTCATATTTCACCTAGGACCATACTATATACTCGTTTTTTTGGTAGAAACCCAGCGGAAGGTGGAAAACCTCTCTCTTGAGGTTTCTCTCTGAACTGCCCATTTTCCAGCTTTTACGTAGATTTTTATTTGTTTTTAGGGTGAAGCGGTTTTAGAAGCAGAGATTTTGTTTTTCTATTGAAGGGATTTCGGTGCTGTATAATAGAGATTCAGATTTCACTAAGGTTCAGACAAGGATTGAAGCTAAAAATCTGGATTTTCTCTCTTCATGGGTTTTCTCTCTCTAAACTGCTCATTTTCTTGAATTTCTTGCAGTTTTATTTTTAATGGGTTTTAAGATAGTTTTGAGCAGATTTTATTTCTATTGAAAGATGTTTTGGTGTTATACCTGAATATAATTTATTCTTGTTGAGGTGAATATTTACTTCAATCAGGTTTTCTCTTCTTTCTCTTGATTCTTTCTTCATTTTCTTACTTTGTTTTTGATTAGTGATGATTGAATCGGTAATGGAACATTAAGCACCCTCTAGGGTTGGTGTTTAGTGTTGAACATTCAGATTTCTGATTTTCGATTATTTTGTGGTTTGAATCGTTTATATAATTAGTGTTGTTCATATAATGAATTGTTGAATATTAGTAGCTTATACCCGAGAGTACGTATCTTTGCTACGATTTCGGGAGGCCCTGCGAGGTGACACGAGAGATGGAGATTCCTGAGTAAGAGAGCGGTAACTTAGGGGTATGTTAGACTAATATCTTGGAACTAATGAATACGAAAAAATTACTTTGATGATCACTAATTTTACTCATGGTGTGAGTTAATTAGATGATGTATCAATTTTGATTGATGGTTTCTCCATAATCTGATAAAGGATCTTGATCCCGTGTTAGCAAAGATCTAATCAGGAGATAGAAAATTTTATTAGATTTGAAGGGCGAGATATCAATTACATTGGAGAAGGCTTGCATTATCTGTCTGTAGAGCGAATTCTTCGGTCTGGTGTTGGTAAAAAACAATCAAATCTTAAAGTGCCAAATTTACACAAGTAGATATTTGAACCCATTTGTCTGAAAAAGAGCCTGGATCTAACTAGTGAAATGTTATGGTGTTTGGAGGAAATCAGCTTCTACTACCATTGCTCTTGGACAAATCTAGCATTCAACTTACAATTGCGCTTTGAGAAATCTGGCTTGTTTTAATAAATAAATTATCCCCATCATAGTGACTCTCTTCATATTTTAGAATTAAGTAGTTGTTTATTTGGTAGATTTTGATTAGTTTAAATCAGTTTGTTTCAATTAAATTGATTTTATTTGACATCCTACTTGATGTACAAATAGTGAAGGCCCTTATAATCGGGGTGATCAAATTCTAATTAGAGAGCCTCGATCACCGTGATGCGATATCAGGACTCTGAGTCACTATTATATGACCCGTGCACTTTGGAAGGGTTGAGTGTTAGTAATACTTTCATTTCAATTTTTGGGTATACTTACTTTTGTTTCAAATCAGTTTAGTATTTACCACATTCTCCTTGTATATTTTCACATATACATCGTTTAGTCGATCTCAACAAGTTTTAAGTCGTTTCAGGATTAGACAATAGTCCTTTGGTAATAGTGTCATAAATTTGTATATGTCTTTTGGTCATTAAACAAGTTTTTGGCGCCGTTGCCGGGGATTGGCGCGGTTCACTTTCTCTCATTGGAAGTTGACATTTTGAAGAACGGGTGATTTGCTAATTTAGGCCATTTTTTTGTTATTATTATTTTTTATTGCAGTTTGTGAGTTGTTTCTTAGGTTTTATTTTATTTTATTTTATTTTTACTATTAGTATTTTGTACTTTCTTTTCTTTGTTTTTCTTCTTGTTGGGTACTCATGGAGAATATTAAGAAGTAAGTCGAATTGCACCTCCATAAGCCAAGCATTTTCTTATTCATCATTTGAATCAAGAATTCAGAATGACCACTCATGGAACAAGGTGTGCCTTATCAGAGACTCCTTCCCCATTTCAAAGGAAAAGAGTTGTTTTCTTGAGGCAATTTTACGACATGGTGAGAACAAGAAGATGAGTAGTCTTCATGATGAAATTCAGATTACATACCTTCAAGTTAACAGTGCTAGATTGAAAAAAATAGAGGTCAAATTGGACATAGTCAACATTCAGGATCAATTTTCTAGGACCTCTCTAGTAATGCTGAAAAATCCACATTGAATGCATGGATGCTCATTTTGAGCAATGTGCAGAAATTTCATATCTTGAAATGTCTGACGAAGAAGGTGAAAATGGTGGAAATTGAACAAAGACACTCCTAAACAACAGAGGATGAAGTAGGTAGTGGATAAACTGAAATTTGAACGTCAAGTGTGGCTATTGAAACATTTTGGTGAATTGACATTCACTTTCCCCATCGATTTTGTGACTTGGGGCATTGAAGGGGATCTACAAAATTCTCCGTACTAAGGAGACCCTTCTTTCCTCAAGCGACATGGTTGACATCAAAGAGGAGCTACTTGCCTTGTAGGAGTGAGGAGAAAGCAAGGATTCAATATTCACCAACCATTACCTGACAGACAAGAAAGAGCCGTAATGTGAAATTCTGCGTGCTTCAATCAAAGAACAAGTTTGAGCAGTCCCCTTAGCATAATGTGTTTACATCTACTTCCATAGAGGACTGTTTGAAAAAATGTGGCTGAACACCAGCCATAATTAAAGGGTTACAGTTTCTTTCCCCTCTTCAAAATTACGAACATCCTTGGCTGAATGGTTATGAAGAAGTGCTTTCCAAGATGAATGATTGGTCAATGGAAGCACAATACTTTCCAATGAGTCAGCTAGACTCTAAAAATGGAGCAACTTCTTGGGAGGCAACCTAAGCTAAGTAATAGAGATTCTATCCATTCTCTTTCTTTTTCTATTTTTTTTTAGTTATTTTATTTGTTCTTGTTTTTTCTTGTTTGGGATGAAATTCCAGCGATTGTTTAACTTTGTTGTTCAGTGTTTTGAATAAGATAAGTTTGAAGCTCAACATGTTGTCATGACAGTTTGCAGGGAAGCGAGGCAAGTTGGAAGGTGGTTGATCTCACATTATAGTGCTTGAAGTGTGAAAAAAAAAAAAATGGGTGGAGTGTTCATCCGTTCGGGTTTTGGTGAAATAACCCAAATTGAACTAGATATAAAAGTTTGGAAGGTTCATGATCATGCTTGAGGAGATTGAAGACAGAGATGAGTTCAGAATGAATGAAGCAAATTAGGGTTTCTATTGGAGATTTTGAGAGAATATAAGCATGAAGGACTTTGAAGGATAGCAAATTAGTGGGCGAGACAAAGCAAAAGAAGAACCTAGAGTCAGAATCATCACCTTGGACGACGAAATTCTGATTTTCTGTATTGATTGAGGCTCCAGATGGTTCACCTCAGCCCATGATCACATTCTACATTGAAGATCTTTCAACGGGTCCTTACATCCAATTCAGCTAAAATGAAGGAGATATGAGTATATAGTTGGATAAAACAAGGAGTCTTTGACAAATTTGCTGTGAGCCCGGCCTGATCCCACAGCGAGGCTTTTAACCCTTTAAACCCATTTTCTTCTTCCTGCTTTATACTCTATCTTGCCATACTCTTTCCTCAACCCTTGTAACTTCTAACCACTTTCCATTCTCCATCACTCAAATCTAAATCACATTTCCTCCCCAATCCATTTTCATCATCTTCAAACTAACCCATCACAAACCACAAACTTACCTTTGTTGAACTAATTTTCCATCCATCATTCCAAACATCAAAGAGGTTACAATAATAGAAAAATTTTTGTGCTTAGTTGTTTGTTTTTGGGTTCTTGTGGATCTGATATTGATTGTGGGTGATTGCATGTATTGAAGAATTTGAGAGAATCAAAACTCACTCATTTGAGGTGAAGGAAGTTGGTACACAAGTGTTTGAGAAAAATGCCAAAGCCACTTTCATGGCTCCAAAGAAGCAAAGAGTGTATCAAGGGGTAGTACACCAATGTCGATGTCTAAAATCATCAAAGTTTCTATTCAAAGTGGCCAGAGACTACAAGGGAGTTCACTTTTCCCAACTCTCTTGTACTCTTTTTATTGCTTCCTTTGCTCATTGCTGACATTTAGGACAATGTTCATCTCAAAAGTTTGGGGTGTTTATTTTTGTTAATTTATCATGTCACACCCACATGTTTACAAATAAACCTTTGAGATGAAATTTTCTGGTGCTACGGATAATGACTTTGTTTTGATGCTATAACTTACATCTTAGTTTGGTATATTTTTTAGTTGAGTTTATTGAGTTAATTGAGGCTTTGCTTGGAGTTGTTGTGATGTCGATAAGGACCATAAATGAACCCATGGCATGGACGATATTAGAGATAGGACTTAATGTAATGAGTTATCTCTTTAATAGGCTATTTAGTCATTAGTTTCTCAAAATTCATGCGTGGTCACTAAGTACCCTTGAAAGCAGTTTTATGGGTTAGAGAAGGTTTGAGAATCCATCAATTTTGATCTCCATAGGTTTAGAACTTGTTCTATTATAGCTTGGCTGAAATCACAAACAACACAACAGTGAGAAATGATATAGGCCATCCTTGGAAAGGTGTGCCTTTCAAGCTAACCCTAAGTAATATGCATATGCATATTCCTCTAGTACCAGATGTTGAGCCTTAAGGCAAAATTGTTTATAAAAAAATAGTTGGCCAATAACCTTCTGTCATCTATCCTCAATAAAGGAGCAAACTCACCCATCATGAGGATTTGAACATAATTGAAATGTGATGAGGAGCAAGTTTGGGAGTTATTTTTCATGGAAAATAACCCAAGTGACAAATAGGTTAAGTTGAAAATCGAGAGTTGTCAAAAAATAAAATAAAAAAATATCTTAAGTGTAAAGCAAAATACAAAAAGTCAAGAAAGTGAGTCTATACCGTGGCCTTCAACTACTAAGAGCAATCAAATCTAGGGTGTCTCCTTTCATGCCCTAAGGCCAATTGGTTTGGGAGCTATTGATTTAAAAGCTTCACCGCTAGGGGTTGGTAGAAAGCTTAAGGGGTTTTGACATTGCAATACTCTAACAACCTTGTCTTAAAGCTTGATGTTTGTTGAAGAATGCAGGAATTTGTACAGAAAAGTGATATAAGAGGTATGAAGGATGCACTAAACAGTTTTGGTGTTTGAGAGTGTCCATATCTTGATGGTAAGAATCAGGATGGGTAGACTGTTAATGCAGAAAAATATGTATGTTTGGGTAAGTTTTAACCCAAAATGACTACTCAACTACCCCTTACCAAGCCTTACATTACAAACATAAGGCCTACTTGATCTTGAGGATTGTGTGTGCCTGCATTGTGGAGAATAGTAGAACAACAAGCCTGGGTCCTAAATAAATTATCTTAGGAGATCACATACTTATCTCAATTCTCATAAACTCATCTAGTTTGCAATTGTTTGGATGGGAAGACCACACACACACACACTAGTGAGAACCATGATCTAAATTTGTCTGTGTGAGATTAATTCACTATTAAAATGAATAAATTATCTTGATCATATTTTCTATATTCCTTGTAAAGTTGAATTCTTGAACACATATCACATGCCTTACAAGCTTGATTACTCAGTTTTTCGGTTAAATAAAAGGGTGAAATGAACTCTTCTCTTCCATTGCTTGAATGAAACAGCTTCTTTCTTTCTTTGGCGGACAAGCAAAACTTCAAGTTTAGAGTGTTTGATGGTGCAAAACTCATCTATGTTTTGAGTTCATTTACATATTTATTTTTGTGCATTTTATATCCATATTCATGTAAAACTCATAAAATTTCCTCTAAACTTGGTTTTTGTAGGATTATTGATGAAAAGCAAAGTGATTTGCAAAAGTAGGCAATATATTTCAAGAAAGTCAGCAAAGAGTCTCTAGCAGCTGGAATATTAATTTTCTGTGCCATCTGGAACATCAAATGGTTCAAATTCCCTCATGGCTACATTCTACATTCAGAGCTCAGCGGTACTCTGCGCCAAATCCGGTTAAAGCGAAGAAGTTATGACCGAACAGTTAGAAAACCGATTGTTGTCGGAAGAATTTTAATCATGACAGGGAGAGTAACCGTGTTGATGTCAGCGACGGGAAATGTCATGATGAAACCTGTGTCATGACCGAAATGCTGTGAAAGCCTAAAAAGGCCGAAGTGAGTTTTGACCTAATTTCAAGCCGTTTCACCCTAGGACCATATATGCTCGTTTTTAGGTAAAGGCAACGGAAGGTGGAGAGCCTCTCTTGGGGTTTCTCTCTCTAGACTGCCCATTTTCAGTTTTTATTAGATTTTTATTTGTTTTAGATTTGAGACGGAGTTTTAGAAACAGATTTTTGTTTCTATTGAAGGGATTTGGTCTTTGTATAATAGAGATTCAGATTTCACTAAGGTTCAGACAAGGATTGAGAAGCTAAAAATCTAGATTTTCTCTATCTCATGCTCATTTTCTTATTTTCTTCTGATTTTTATTTTTAATAAATCTTAGAATAGTTTTCAAACGATTTTATTTCTGTGAAAGTTTTGGTGTGTTTCGAATGTTAATTTATTCTTGTTGAGGTGAAGATTTAGCTCAAATCAGGTTTCTCTTCTTTATCAACATTTCTTTCTTCATTTCTTACTTTTTGTTTGATTAGTGATGATTGGAATCGATGTGGACATTAAACACCATCTAGGGTTGAGGTTTAATTGTTGAACATTCAGTTGCAATTTTCCAGTTATTTTGTGGGTTTGAATCTTGAATTTATATAATTAATTAACTACATTCATATAATGAATTATTCCGAATATTAGTAACTTATACCCAAAAAATTTGTATCTTGCTCTGATTTCAGGAGGCCCTCTGACATTGACATAGAGATGGAAATTCTGAGAGTAAGAGCGGTAACTTAGAGTATGTTAGACTAATACCTTGGAACTAATGAACTCACGAAGAATTACTTTGATAGATCACTAATTTACTCATGGTGGATTAATTAGATGATGTATCGATTTAGATGTCGAGGAGGTTTCTCATATCCCGATAAAGGATTTTGATCCGTGTTAGCAAAAGATCTAATCAAGGAGATAGAAAATTTTATTAGATTTGAAGGGCGAGATACCAATTACATTGGAGAAGGCTTGCGTATCACATCTATGAAATGAATTCTTGATCACGAGAAATAGTTGTAAGTATTGAAAAAACAATCAAATCTTAAAAAGTGCCAAATTTTACATGGCTATTTAGACCATTTGTCACGAAAAGGAATATGGATCTCTAACTAGTGAAATGTATGGTGTTGGAAAATCCCAAAGCTATACCCCATTTAACTTTTGAATGAATCTAGCATTCCAACTTACAATTGTTCTTTCAAGGAAATAAATTGTTTAATAAATCTTATTATCCCATCCCAGTGACTCTCTTCCATACCTTTTAAATTAGTAGTTGTTTATTTGGTAGATTTTTAGAGTTAGTTTTAAATCAACGTTTTTGTTTTTCAATTAAGTGATTTTGTTGACATCCTCTTGAGTCGCCTAAATAGTGAAGAGCCCTTGTAATCGGGATGATCAAATTCCAATTAGAGAGAACCTCCAATCTCGTGGTGCGATGTCTGAGACTCTAGGTCCACTTTTATTATGAATGACGGTGCACTTTGCGGAAAGGGGTTGAGAGTGTTGGTAATACTTTCATTTCGATTTTGATATCTTCACTTTGTTTCAAAATCAGTTTTTAGTATTTACCACATTCCTCCCTTGGCCATATTTTCACATATACATCAATTTGGTCAATCTCAGCTTAAGCAGAAGTTTTGGCGCGGATTTAGGATTAGACAATAGTCCTTTGGTAATAGTGTCATAAATTTGTATATGTCTTTTGGTCATTAAACAGTAGTTCCTGCACTTTTTCATGTTCCATTATTTTCTCTAATTTTCTCACCAGCTAAACAGCCTCTGAGGATGACAACTCAGAGGATGAGCGGCTAAATCCCTTCCTTCCTTGGAGTAAAAGGCTACTAGACAAGGGATACGTGATGCAAGAGGTTCTCTGCGTGTTAATGAGATCATTCTTTACTATTCATGTGTCTCCTTTTAACTATGGTTAATCGCCGATGCTGTGAATGATCCATTATTTGGTAATCTTTAAGTTCGGTGGATGCTTGTTCTTCGATCCACTTTGAGATTAGATAGAGTACCATTTATTAGTCATTGGAAGGTGGGTCGAGGAATACGTTTTCTTGTTGAGACCATTAATGGTGATCGTCTCATTTCAAGGATATTATTAAGGGCTAAGTTTATAGCCAAATGAAGGCCAGTTTGAGTATAGGTCATACTCAATAGCGAGGAAAGGGCCTGAGACCCTCATTTACCATTGACCTAAACTCAGCCTTTGATGCTTTGGGATTTTCTTTATATTTATATTTTTCAGTTTCCAAACATTACACCTCCTTGTTTTACAAAACCCCAAAAAATCAACAAATTCTGTTTTGATCCTCCTTTGTAAGTGTTATCACGAAAACCCATACATGTGGACAATCCTGAGGCACTATCTTTGCGGTAACCATGTTCTGACCGGTAGGAGGGAAATAGGTATAAATTTTTGTTGATTAGGATACCTGCAACCACGAATCAAATGGCGTCGTTACTAGGCATGGTGCCTTAGTGCAAAATGATGAAGCTATTGAACATGATCTCATCGCAAACTGACGATCATTCACTTTTGTTCATTCTGATTTGCTACTAGTTGATCTTATCTTCTTCTGTGTTTCTTTTGTGACGTTGGCGCATTTTTGTTAAACGTTTTGTTCTTATTGGTGTGTGTTCTAACTATGTGAGGTTTGTGTTCCAGTGGAATAGGAATACAACAAGTAGATTAGTGAGAATCAGAATTCCACAGGAACCAGGTTATGAAGTGGGCTTGAATTATGATCAAATGGAACCCTCACTTGAAGAATAACAAAGTCAGCAGGGAGTGGAGAGGAACCTCAATGCATTTAGGTCCATGAGGGACCACTTACACCCTCCACGAATGAGTGCACCCTCCCTGCGTGTTCCTCGACTGAGGACATGGTTGTCGAGAAACTTATCTAGTCCTTTGCTTCCCTTTCATGGTATGGTGAACCCCCTGCTCACATGTCGAGGGGAGTTTGAAAAGTTTGCAGCACCTTGAGGAGGATGTCACCACTTGGACTTAATGAGGTTGAAGCTTTTTCCTTTGACATTGAAGGATAAAGCCAAGATTTGCTCGGCTCAGCGAATCTGGGGATACGAGCTGAATGAGATGTAGGCCCGAGAATTCTTAAAAGAAAGTGCTTTCACCCATGAACAACAAATGAAGGCAAATCTTCACCTTCTTAGCCATTGAAAATGAGAAATTCTATGAATGCTGGGAAAGATAGCAAAGTACTCAATGCTTGTCCTCGCCGTAGGTTTGACATGGCGGTGATTAGTCATTTTATGATGAATGTCTCCTTATGAAACTATTGAAACTATTGGAGGAGAATTCTTATGAAATCGGAGGAAATATGGATTTATGAATTATGGGGCCAAAGCTGAGGTTGGGATGAGCCTGTCTGAAGATAAGTGAAGATGAGGCATGCACCCAGTTGAGGGAGGCACGTATTCCTTCACGAGACATGAGTGAAGGTAAAACTTTCAACCTTAGCTAGAGAAGGTTAGAGGGAGCTAGAAATGAGAGAAATCGGCATGAGTCACATTTATGTTTGAGACTCCCCATCTTCTTGACCTTGTTTCATATGTAGTCTGTATCGAGCATCCGGGAGGCAATGCTGTGTTTCCAACAATGAAATCTTGTGAACAAGCTAATGTTGTGGGTCAGTTCAAGCCACCAACTAATGCTCCATATGGCAGCACATACAACCCTAATTGGAGGAACCACCCAAATCTCTCATGGAAACCAAAGCCTCCACAGTATGCACCTCTTGCTGCACAACCTCAGTATGGTTCTTCATCTCAGGCACAACCACCACCATCAATATCTCCATTTGACGGCTTATATTGAACTTGAAGCGAAGTGGAGGGTAATTTTGTGAAGGCGAGAAAACAATGAATGCTGTGAGCCGGAAAATTGACATAGTGGAGACACTGAGCAGGGAAGATTGGCTTTGCGGTTTGAAATTGCTCGAAGTTGACAACCTGGTGCTCAATTCCGGGTTGACTAAACGGCGTAAGTGCGGGAAGATAAGTTCCTTCGGAACCTGACCCCAGGCGAGTCACGTAGGTAACTTGTTCTAAGTGGAACTGACTCCCGGGATGGATGAAGTGAAGGCGTGATGATTCGTGCCCGCGATAGGCTGAGCTAAAATCAACAAATTTATATACCTAAGTTCCTACTCTTTGTAGTAGTCAAAACTCTTTACCAATATAGTGGTCTAGGGTCAGGCTGCGGGGATAGGTTTTCATCACAAAATGATTTATAAGTGCATGGTAAGGCTTTATATTTGGACTCTTTGGATTTGCTTCACTTGATTAGGTAGTTTGAAATTAATTGTAAAAAAAAAGCGAAATGAAGTGTGAAAGGTCTTTGAAGATTTAGGTCACTAACTTGGTAGTTAGGCGAACAGTGTCATTGGGTTTATCCTCGTTATAGTAGCTTTATAGTCGAGCATAGCAGGATCTATCATTTAACCTTAAACCTAACCCCTAGCAACTCCTATTTGAGTCAACCTGGGGTAACATGCAGCTATAACCCTTTTTCAGTTTGAAAGCATTAAATATCATCTCAGAGGCTCGTAAAGACCATCTAATGAACCACAGTGCATCTAACAATAAGTATGCACTGTATCCTAAAGCATGGAAGTATTGGCCCGAATCAATAACATTCAAAGCTATTTAACCTAATTTGAGAAGATGAGGCCATAAATCGGTACTGTGACTTTCGGTACAGAGGACAGCATGCATATGCCCCATACTGGCTAGCCTTCTCTTCCAAGAAAGGAGGGCTTAGTAAACATCTCTTGAGTTGTCATCCTCAGAGGGGTGTTTGGCAGCCGAGAGTAAGGGGAAAGAAGGGAGAGAGAGAAGAGGAAAATAAAACCTAACTAAAATGCGAGACTTTATTTACAAAGTAAAACTACAAATTCTTCTCTCCCCCAAATTGTTGGCTTCCCCCGAAAATTCTATATTACAAAAGAGGGGTTTATATAGGCCACCTCATTACATGAAAATACCAAAAAGCCTACAAATTTGGCTAAGTTAAGGACAATGAGAGTATTTACCAAATTTGAGTGGTTGGCATTAAATACAAAGCATGACGAGGCGTTAGTTTGCTAGGTTGAAGAATTTCACTAGGTAATCACCGAGCATAGCAACAGGAAATTTCGCTAAGATTTATTAATTTAAACTAACTAACGAAATTTCGCTAACAGCGAGAATTTTAGTGACTCAGCGAAATATGAAATTCGCTAGGAATGGTGCCTAAGCGAAAATACACAGTGTCTGGCAATCACAATTTAGTTGAACAGAAATTTTTGCTAAACTGCGAAATTTTATGATCAGTAATTCATGAGCTTAGCGAAAATTGTGGTTTGTTGATTTTCTTTGCTTTGCCTCTGTCTTCCTCTTGCGCATCAATTTTCTTCACTTTGCCTTCGGTTTTCATTGATTCTTGGGTTGGTTGATGGGTGACACTTGAGTTCAAACTTCATGATTCCTCCTTATCCAGTATTGAGAGCTGCTAAAGTCTTGTAACTGTGAAACAGCGAAAATAACCTCTAACGGCATAAGTGATACTAAGAAGACTTATTCTTCAATTGGTATAAATGACATGATTAATGTAAGCAACAAAACCTATCTAATAGGGTTCAAATTGCATTTTGAGCATTAATCACTAACCAAACGTTGCTAGTCATGAAGTAAAAACAAAGGAGATGCATGTGTGATTTTCAGGTTATGATTCAAGGTATATTCACATATAAACATTGCCTTTAGCTGAGAAAATTGACATCAAAATTGTAAGCGAGTATGAAAGAACTAAATCCATTACAAGAACAATTCTAGGTCAATCTTGGATCCGATTCTCAGCTTGAATTTCTTCTAAAAGGCTAATGGTTCAACTTTATACCTAGCAGTTAAGCTGATAAATTGCAAATTGTCCCTCTGACCTTATGACATGGCCTTAATTTGTTGAACAACCTAGATGAGATGATTCACGCACTTCTTTCTTTATTCAACTACATTGGATGCAATGCTTAAATTGCGACTTCTGAGTCAGTATGTGATTCCTGTTTCCCAACTGATTAGGTTTAGGGCATCCAAGCCAAGGATCTTGACCACTGCTCCAAAACTTCATACCGGACTCCGAATGACTTAAAATCAAGCACCTACAATCGTTGAGCTCTACTATCACCCATGTAACGAACACTAAATACGTGACTCCCCTGACCATTTTAAGGCATAGGGCATCGGGTTTCAAAGAGGCTTTAGCCATACGCCTGGTTGTGCTGGGTTCGAATAAACTAGACTTTTATTTTCTTTTTTCTTCTTTCTTTTTCTTTTCTTTTGCTTTTTCTTTTCTTTTTCTTTGAAGACAACATTGGTCTTCAGTGGTGTTCTAAACCTATCTGGGTTGCAACACAAGTGGCTGTCACCAGCGAAAGGGGAAGTAAACAAATTCATGACCTATTAAATAATGCAGTGCGGTGTGTGGTGCTATAGGAAAATTTCAAATTGACATCTTTGGGCGTAATAATTGACCAAGTTGTTTTCAACATGAAATTTAATAACATAAGGTGACAATGATGATTGATCATCAGCTAAAGCAGTGGTGTCAGTGTATGATTCAATTGATTAACTTGTTATATAGTAAGTACAAACATAGTATGTACCAAAGGCATGAAATATATGGCCCGAATAGCTTTGATATAGCCAAAATAGCATGCATATCAAGCTAACATACAAAAATATCCTTTTTGCTATGGCTAATACATAGGGTCTAATCAGATTATTGGCGGGTTGATAAAGGCGGTAACTATACAAAAATCATAAAAAGACCTATTGCCACCTCCCGCTTCTTTGTGGTGGTGGTGGTGGGTGCAGCGGCTGGCTGCTATTGCCAAAACATCCAAATAAGCTGATGCGTGGTGGCTCCTCTCTGCGATCGGGGACGAGGAAGACCCGGATCGATGCGTCTGGCAGGCACCAGGTAGCCCGTGGGTCGACCTCTACCGATCGCGAAGGATGCAATGTGATTTGCTACTGGTGGCGGATGGCATCCATCACACCGACCTCTCTGAGGCATCGCATGAATGTACTCCGTGAATGGTGTCTTGAATAGGATGGGCCCCGAGGTATGCTGCTTGTTTGTTGATGTAGTCTGTGGAGGGGAGGGGATGGAGGTGACATACGTGGAGCAGGACTGGTTGTATCTCGGGCTCGAGGGGCGGGTATATCATGCGTATGGGTGGTCTCGACCTCCGGGCCACGTACACCCATCCTGATCACGTGGTCGTAAGTGGAAGATACGGGCATAGTCATCACCATTTCGACATGACCCGGGAGACATCAGGCCTCATCGATCCACAGGCTCCTCGGGAATCTTGCATGTGCTCGAGAGCACAGGGAGGAGTCTCGACATAAGTAGTGGAATGCTCTGCTGTACAGGTGCTAGATGGACCTTCTCTCACTGAATTACAGCAGAGGCCATCGCCATTCAGGTGAACGAAATCCCAGAGATCCGTGAAACCTCAAGATGGCTCCCTCCATTGTCTGCGTGTCTTTGAAGCGGAAATAAGCAATCTGAACAAATGGTCGACGGCAGCATCGGCGGGATTTGCCTCTGTAAAATGCGGTCCAGTGAGTGGTGTCTCTACGACCGGTGCTCGAACATCTGCGATGAGGCGGGTGGAGCCCGATCTCTGTAACCCTCTGCGTTGGCGGAAGCGGTGTATGCTGGAGCGAGAAATTCTTGAAATATACGCCGCTCACGAGTACTCGTGGCGATCATCAATGCGAAGCGGAAGCTCACGGCGGACCCAGCGATCCTCTAGGCGTCGCCGGTGGTAGAAGCTGCGGTACCACTTTCGTGGGTAGTATCTTGCCGAGGTCGCGAAAGCGATAGCGAATAATCGCAAATCGGTCGTTTCCGGTATCTGGGATCGACCCTCGGTCGCGCGGGCGTCGTAGTCGACTCCGATGCGGAGCGATGCGATGGGTACATTCCGGAATGGGTTCCCTACGAAACAATGGCCTGGAGTCCTGGTGGCGGCGGGTGAGGTGATGAAATTACGCGCCCGCGGCGAATGTATTGAAATAGTGATATTGCTGGCCAGGAAGTGGAATCTGGGGCTAGCATATCATGAGACTTGGGTGGGAGAGCGAAAGTAGAAATAGCGAAATGGACCGGCATCTTCCACCGAGGTTTAAATAGGCTCGTTTGTGGCGGTAGAAGGGTCTCTCATTCCATTTCGCACTTTTGGGTGACATAAAACTAAAAATCCAAAAATTTTAAATTAAATATTACTACTATAAGAAATTATTATTATAAAATTTACTATATGAACTATATAATAAAAATTTAACAAACAATATACTATACTATGACAAAAGTACTAAATATTAAAAATTACTAAATTAAAAGTTGCTAAAAATAATTGAAATTAACTAAAATTTCTTAACCCAAAACAAAAAAGTAAACATGGTGAAGCTATGATTCGATTTATGGGAAACATCGAATCGGTTCAAAATCTCAACATTACTCAAGGGTCAGGAGGAATGATGCCACTCGACCCGTACGTGGTACCGGGGGCGCTCCATGGTTTTTGGGTGACCAATTGTTGATGTGGTCCTTGCTGATGGCTTTTAAGGTTGATCAATTGAAGCTGCGGTTGAGTGTTGTTAGCAAGACCAATATCTCTTTCTCATCTTCTTGGCGATTACTCCTTGCACTTCACAGGTACTTTGTTTTCCTGCACCAGCGACGATTGAAACGACGTAAATTTGATTTTCGAGTTTCGCAACTCATGTTTGTTGTTCAAATGAAGATGTTCAACTCCAAGGTCATATTGCAAAGGTAGTTGCATGACTCCATTCCGGCAATTTATTATTGCATTGGTTGTGGCGAAATAGTCTTCTTAAGATGATGGGTATGATTGGGTTCACTTACAATTGACTCGGTCTTCAGTACCCGCAAAAATCTCTTGGGTGTGATATTGGAATTGTCTATCTTCCACTAAGACATCCTCAACTATCCCCTTAGGGTTTTCTTGATCTATCGACTATTGATAGTCTCGATGTTGGTAGGTTTAAGTTCACCTACACCTAGCGCTTGTATATTGAATCGGCATTAGGTTCACCTTGGCTCCTAAATCAAGCAAGGACTTTTATCGCGATTCCGCTGATATTGACTGAAATTGTGGAGATCCGGGGATCTTTGTATTTGACGGAATTATTTGTTTTGGATTATAGCCTTGCGACATTTAGTGAGAAATGCCTTCTTCTCGATACCTAATCCGCTTCTTGATTGTGCAAAGATCCTTCAAGGAAAATTTTGCATAGCGAGGGACTTGTTTGATTATGTCGATAGAGGTATATTAACTTTCACTTGCCTTAAGACCTACAAAATGCACCTTGTTGAGATGCCTTCTTTTTTTACCTCTAAGTGCTTGTGTGGAAATGGAGGTGGTATCACCGGTCATTTCATGGAATCCTCCTTTGGGAGAACTGTATGCTCATCTTTGCAGATTTATTCTCCTTGTATGGATTCTTCAACGGTTTGTGAAATTTTGATCATTATCTTTTCCACTCTCAGGAGGGTAATTATAGCCTTAACCGTCCATTCTCTGAATTGTTGGATGACCCAGAGCCTCATAGTTATGGTTGGAGCATTTGTGATGAGAGCCTCCCGCTATCTTGTACCTCTAGCAACTTGTTGATCTTGGTGATTGAATCTTGTGAGTTGTCAATTTTTTTGGTTGAGATTACTCTCAAGCCCATATATTCTCTTAATCCCGGTCTTACTTTCTACGATGTATCAATCCTTTGTGCCAGTTGCACATTGATTCCTTTTTGTTCTTCAACAAAGTTGCCCACCACCTTACTCAAATTCAATGAAACTTGTTCCCTTTGAAGGATGATGGTTTTGTATTGTGAGGGGTACAAACGGGTTTGGCTGGGGGGTACATAGGCATTGGGGTTGGGTCTCCGTACGAGGTTAGGAGTGATTCCTCCCGATTGGAATTGTAGGTATTATTACCATATGGAGCATTGGTTGACATGGCTTGTAGTATTGTCCCTCTGATGTTTGCACATTACGACATCAAATCAGCATCGCTGCGGGGCCATAGGCCATCAGTTCTACTGGGTGCAAGGAGTTGGAAGCCAGTTGCAAGTTGGGTATGCGGGATTTTGATCTGCTTCCATTGCACCTCTTGGGCTGTTTGCCTTCAAGCTCCTCTACCTTCTAGCTAGGTTGAAATCCTAGCTCTCATTCCTATTTCCTGCAGTGCATACATCCCACCCTTTTGGTTGACTGGTGGTCTCATCCTATCCAATTCTCTAGGAGTTAGGCTCGCTGTCTGACCCTTAGAAGTTTTCAGCCTTTACATGTTTAAAAATCATACAAACTGTCGGGATCTTAAGTCTCCCCACACATGGTTTCAATAGGCGCCTCTGTGGCGGAGACATACCACCATAGAAATTGGTTCACCAACATCAGTGTCAAACCCATGGTGTGAAAAAACTGCTTGATGGTTTCCATAAATCTTTCCCAACCTTTGGTAAAATCTCTCACCATCATAGTACGCAGGTATGGGGTGTCTCTTCAAATTGTCTAGTCTTATGAGCGAAGAAATTTCTTCAAAATTCGACTGCGGCTTCGTACGATTTCTTATGGTTCTAGGCCTCGATGAGTTGAGCCATATCTTGTGCTGTCGCCAAGGGTCAATGGAAATACTTTTAGCCCGGCAAATCATGTCCATGACCTTCCTTAAAGGTAGTGTGAAACCTCCTCAAAATCCTAATATGAGTGTATGGATTTTCTTTCCATACCATGATGTATGTGGGAGTAGAGGTATAAATAAGGCCTCCTTTGCTCATCTTCGACGGGAGGATGTCTGAGGATGGGGCACTAACTCTAGGAGGGTGGATGTGATCCCTCATGGTTCGCATAGCCATTTTGGATTCATTGGGTTCTGGTTGGCTCACGTTGTTCCTGGGTGTGGAGATCCATAGTATCGGGTCTTTTCAGCACTAGATCAGGGTTGTGTACTAATCCTATCTTGATCCCTTGATGTGTCTCTATCCCACTTTGTTGCGCCCATGGCTGCAAAATTATAGAGACAACAAAGAGAACGGCTTCCTCTTTGCAAAAAATTAAAATTAACAGCAAAAAATTAAACTAGCGAATAGCTTGAAAGCAGGTGCGATTCTTGCTAAGTGCTAAAACATGATTCTTTGGCAGCTTCACAAGATTAAAAAGATTTTCACTTGTGATGTTGATCATAGTACACTTCTTTCCCATTAGTAGTTTGGCACCATCCGCGGCGGCGCCGTTTCTGATTGTTTCCCCGCGATGGCAGAAATTAAATAACAAAATTTATATACTGAGTTCTTTACTACTGCGGTAGTCAAGCTACTGCGGTATAGTGGTCAAGATTAGAACAAGGGGATGGGTTTTAATCCCCAAAAATGATTTTGCATAAGTGCACACGAAGGTAAGGCTTTTTCTATTTGGACTTTGGATTTGTAGCTTGATTGGAAGTAGTTTGAGTGAGGAATTGTATACTATTGAAGCAGAAGTGTGAAAGGATTAACTTTTGAAGATTTAGGTCACTATACTTTTGTGTTAGGAACCCAAACAAGTGTCCTAGGGTTTTTATCCTCGCGTTATGACATACCTTTATAGTCCCAGGCTCTTAGGATCTATGTGAACTAACAGCAGGCCTAGCCACAGCAATGACTCTATTTAAGTCAGCCACGGGTAACATGCGACTGCCTTCCTTTTTGATTTGAAACTAGCATTAAATATCATCTCGAGAGGCTCGTAAAGACCATCTAATGAACCCGCAGTGCATCTAGCAATAAACATACAGCATGTCTAAGCATGATATTGGCGAATGATAACATTGAAGCTATTTAACCCTAATTTGAGAAGATGGGGCCATAAATACGATTTTTGTGACTTTCGTTACAAGAGGACAACATTGCATATACCCCCACCCACCAGCTAGCTTCCTTCCCTGCTTCAAAGAAAGGAGAGACACATGACATCTCTTGAGTTGTCATCCTCGAGAGAGGTGTTGCTGCAGCGAAAGTAAAGGAAAGGAGAGGAAAATAAAACCACCAACATAAAATCTGGACTTTATTTAAAAAAATGAAAACTTACATTCACTATATACCCCAATTGTTGTACCCCAAAAATTCTATATTACAAAAGGGGGTTTATATGACCACCTCGTGCATGAAAATACAAAAAGCCACAATAAAGTTAAGGACAATAGGTAATACACCAAATTTGGTCGGTTAGCATAAATACAAAAGCATGAGGCGTGAATTTAGCTAAGTGAAGAATTTACAGGTAGCGAAATCACCGGTATAGTGAAAGCCACGAGCTCGGCTAAAGGCACAGTGATTTCCGCTAGCTAAAGCGAAATTTAGTAACATAGCGAAATTTTTCGATGTTCAGCAAGCTCATGAAATTGCTGAACAGGTGCTATGAACCACGGTGTCTAGCGAAATCCACAATTTATTTGAACTTCTTCGAAATTTTAAGCTAAACACACTGAAGTACCGCAATCCCAACGAGCATTTTAGCGACTCACGCGAAAATTGCTGGTTTGTTGATTTTCTTCACTTTACCTCTGTCTACCTGCATCGAATTTTCTTCACTTTGCCTTGAGTTTTCATTGATTCTTAAATTTGGTTGATGGTGACACTTGAGTTCAAACCATGAGTTCATCATATACATCAAAATATTGAGCGCTAAAGTACACAAAACACAAGCGGTAAAATAACCTCTGTGGCGCTGCGTGATGTCGCTCAAGAACTTGAACACTTCAATTGGTATAAATGACATGAATTAATGCAAAAGCACTCAAAACCTATCTAATACTCAGGTTCAAAAATTACTTTTGGGCATTAATCAAAATGATCAAATCATAAAGGGTGCTATTTTGAGTACATTTGTCCACAGGTTTGACACTTTTTGTGTACGAATCGACGTAATTAACCTAATTTTAGACATATTGGGTCCGACCAAAATTGTTGGAGTGATCAAGCAGAAAATTGGGTGAACTCGGCATTGTGGATCGAAACGGAAGGAGAAGAGTGAAAATGCGAGGAAATTGCGGTCTTTGCGAGAATTTTTGCGGGATGGCAAAAATTGCAACTGCGAGGAATTTCGCGGGTTGTAATTGCGCATCCTGCTTGAAAATTTTTCTCTTTGCCAGCTGTTCACCTCCTACAACTGTTGGCATTTCCTCTTACATTGTTTGTTCTTTTTGTTCCATTTTTTGTTTCTTCCCAATTTGTCTTGTAATGGCTTTTATTTTGGTTTTTGGTATTTTGTAAAAGGGGTTTGGCTACTAAAGCCCCCAGACAAACCTTTGTAACATGATCTTTCAATTAATAGGGTTTTCTTTTGGCGGGAGGCTTTAGGCACTCCCCTCATCTCTTCTTTCTCTCATTTCTGGGTAGCCGTACCCTCAGGATGACAGCTTGGGGATGAGCGGGTAAAAACCGCCCTCCTTTGCCTTATGTGAAGTGGAAGGCTTTGGTATAGGATCTTCCGAGACTCTTCGGAGGGTTTCATGTTCCTCCACGGTGCGCGGCTTTGTGTTTCCTTTGAACTCCTAGGTTTATCATAGATTCACCTTGAATGACTTGTTTGGTAATCTTTTAGGGGTTCGGTGGATGCTTATTTCTAGATCAGCGGGTTCGTAGTTACACTTTCACTTGAATCCTTGTAAAGATTGAGTCGAGGAGAATTCTTGCATTTGTCGTAGATCTTGAAAAGCTCTGTGATTGTTTTGAGGATGATTAATAGAGGTTAGGTTTATAGTTAAATGAAGATCCGGTTCGGAAATACATGGTCATCCTCCCGACATGAGGAAAAGGACCACAAAAACCATAGATTTACCATGAATTCGACCCAGTGACTATATGAGGAGTTACATTTTACATTTTAATTTGTTTTATTTCTAGTTTCCAAACATTTCAACCCATTGTTTTTACCAAACCCAAAAAGTCAAACTGAAATTCACCTTTTTGAGCTCATTGTAAATGTTTGTGGAAAACCCATCCACGAGTTCGACCACAGAACCCCAGCCTTATCTTTGCGTTAGCTAGGCTACAAACGTTAGAAGGTATAGGTTTACAAATTTTGTAGGATTCAGGACCTTCTTCACACGTTCGTGCGAATCAAATGGCACCATTGCCGGGGATGGTACCTAAGTGAAAATAATAACCTGATAAACACTTGTGATCCTCATCACAAGTCACGTCGAAATTTCTCTTATCATTTTTTACGTATATATTTTCTTGTTAGTCTTCTTGGTTTAGTTCCTTTGTTTTATTTTTTAGGCACCTAACCTTTTAGGTAGGATTGTTTCTTGGTCGTTGGGTGTTTGCCCTGTTTTTGCTGCAGGAATCCATGTTCTAGTGGATTAGAAATTCTAAAGGCAGGTTGATCAAAGTCAGTGTTCTACAAGAGTCTAATTCGGAATGGAATATTAGTTTTGATCAAATGGAACACCTAGAGGGAGAGTATAAGCGCTGTCGACACCCAATGGAGAGAACACAATGCATATGGGTGCGCAGGGACAGGCCCCTCCGTGGGTGGTGCACCCTCTACATGGTTCCCCAATGCACCATAAATGCTTACAACCCTAGTTAGGGAACCACCCTAAATCTCATGGGGACAGCCCTTGCACCTCCTGGCACCATATTATGCTTCAACTCCTCAGCCTTAACCACCATAGTCAACCTCTCTAGTTGAGCAAGCCATCTTGAACCTCACCAAGCTAGTGGGTGACTTTGTGGAAGAGCAAAAGACATTCAATGCCCAATTAAGTCAAAGGAATTCATCTTTGTGGAGAACTCTACCGAGACAAAAATTAGATAGGCTTGAGTGAGTGATCGAGAGGGTGACAATGCAACGGGGAACTTTGTTCAGGGCTCGCGATTAGCACGTTTATAAGAGGGAAGAGAGAGTCAGGAGAAGAGTGCGAGCACCATGGTGGAGGCGGGTGGAAAGACTTGGGGAGCCAAAAAGCTTATCCATCAACCAATTCCTATAAAATTGAATCTTGGTACCCACTACCAAAACGCACGAAAGCTTAGCACCAGCGGCGCCTCGACCTAGTGCACATCCTATCTAAAACTGCAGCACATGAAACACATGGAACACCTACTGCTAAGGCCATCCCATCTCCATTGCCTATGCTGCAAAACTTTAGGAAGTTAGTGGCCTCTGATCAAACCTTCGCCGCTACATCACAAACATTGGCAACGGCGCTCATGTGCGCCTTGTGGATGGATTCGAGTGCTAGTTCGATTTGAAGCCTTTTGAACCTCGACAATTACACCAACTCCACCGAGTTCTGTGACCTCCAAAGGCTAGAGAAGCGGTTTGGGGAGGCTGAGTGTCCCAGCTTTTTGTTTTTGATTTTTCTTATTTTATTTATTTTATTTTATGTTGATTTATTTAATTTTCTCTTTAGGTTCTCTAATTTTAATTTAATTTTTGTTTTTTGGCTTATTTTTTATTTTTCTTCATCTTTTCTAATTTTTCTTGTGTTTATTTTTTCAGTTTGGGTCAAAATTTTGGCAGGGAGAGATGCAGAACAAGAGCAAAACCCGACAATTTACGTGAGTTGAAATTTAAAAACGCATGCGGTGCGTATGGAGGAACAGTGAGAGAAGACAAAAGCGATAACGAGTGTTTTCAAAAAAAAAAAAAAAAAAAAATAATAATAATAATATTATTTTTATTTAATCTTATATCAGCTTTATTAAAAAAATTGTCTTTGAAAATATTTTTATAAAAAAATAAATTCACCACGGTTGCAAAATTTCACCAACCCGCACTCCAATTTGTAGCCCCATTTTGTTTTGACCATAACTTTTTCATCCAAACTCTGTTTTGAGTAATCTTGGTACCGTTGGAAAGCTTAGAGAGTGTAGAATATAAATCTATCCATAAAAAACACATTTGTAATTTTTATAAAGACAAAATTTCACCAAAATGCTCATGGTCCCTTTTTTTCTCTACTTTTCTTCTTCCTAACTTGTTCATTTGAAGCCCAAGCGGAGTGAATAAAGTCTCGAAGAGCTTGTGTAGTCTCTATCCAAACGGGTGCATTATTTCATCAAGGGGTAGCACTTCCTTCTCTAACTTTCAATCTAAGCCATGACAGGACAATGTAACATTTGGTTGAGGGAGAGTTAGCGAAGGAAGTGGCATTAATGTTTTGTTCCATTTTGAGAAAACCTATTTTGTTAAGTTTAATGACTTATTATTTAGTTTCCTTTTGTATAGTTGTTTGTTTTGTTTGTGAAGGTACATTAGTTTGTTTTGAAAAGGTACCTGGAAATTTAGTCACATTTTCTTTTTATACATACTGCTCCAGCTCACAATTCTAAATTGCACCAATTTTTTTGTGTTTTTCTAATGCAGGTTTGAAAAATTGAGAGCATTGTCCAATTACATTTGATGTTAGATTGGTTTCATGCTTAATTAAGTGGACGATGGATTGAATTACGGTTGCTTTAGGTAACTTCTTACCTTGCTTCTTTTTATGCACATCAAGTTTCTTTGATAAGTTGAAAAAGCGCTAACCTCTAAACTTTGCAAAACCTACCTAAATTTCATTGACTACCTTTAATAGGTTAAGGACCCCCATGAAAGAGACGATGTCTTCAAAATAAAAAGAAGTGGAAAGAAGAATAAGAAAAGAAGAAAATTGCAATGCTTTGCCTTGAAACCGACACGGTGAGGGGGTATATAAGCGTCTTTAAATCCGGGTGATTGCCACTAAGCCCATTTGGTTGCAGGAGTCATAAACTTTGTGCTTCCTTCATGGGTGGATAGGTGAGGTTTAGCAAGTTGTAGGTGTTGGAGTCTGAAATCATTCGATGTTAAGGGGTAAACACGAAGAGAGTTAGTGGTCGAAAGATCCTTATGACTTGGTGCCCTAAGCCTTAATTGGTTGGGGAGTCTGTCGGTGAATCCCGATTACATAGACTTTGAGTGAGGTCGATTCTCGGCATTGCACCCTGCAAACCACAAGAGTTTTGTGAATAAGGTGGGTCTGATCTGGCCCCAAGTTGGATTTAGTGTCCCAGAGATTCGAGCGGTAGCAGTTGGGGGAAGAGTGCGGTTGCTTGATTTATTGTTGAGAACTGATCAAACAAACACTTAGGTTTTGGTGGAAGTCTCTGGTTGATTCACCAAGAGGGAGGCTCTTTTGATACTCGATTCTGTATGGCATTCATTCTCTTGAGATAGTTATTGGGCAAGGGTTTTAGTAATTCTCATTGAGGGGTTAGGCATAACTCATTCACCCTGTTTGAAATACCATTTTTGTAAACATAATTTTGATATTGTTTGCATGCTACTTTCTTTCTTTCTTTCATTCATTGCTAAGGGACTAGCAATGTGGGTTGGGGGTGTGATTAGTGCTTTCAGTATTTTGAGCCACTGTTTGTGTAGGTTTGAGAACTTTTTATTGTATGTAATCGGTGTGAGTGCGAATTGGCATTAAAAGGTCCCAGCTATGCGTCGCATTTTATGGCCAATTTTTGTAGTTTTGCAAGCTATTTATGCTTGTTGAGTCGATCAAATCTGAAGAATTTGATCAGAACTCGACATTGTAGATCGAAACGAGGAAGAAGAAGCGAGAAAATGAAATTGGGTCACTCATAGGTACTGCGGGATTGCGGGTATTCGCAACTGCAAATTTCACGGGTTACAAAAATTTATCTGCGAAAACTTTTCTAACTACTTGTTTGTTCACCTCATGTATTCACATTTCGTGCTTTTGGCCCGTTTGACCTTTTTTGTTACATTTTTTTGTTTCTTCCCAATTTGTCCCTTGTAATAGCTTTTGCTTTTGGTTTTTGGTATTTTACAAAGGGGGTTTTGGCTATAAAAGCCCAGGACAAAATAACATAACATGATCTTCTCAATTAATAAAGAAGTTTCTTTTAGGCGGAGCTTTGAGGCGCTCACTCGTCTTTCCTTTTCTCTCATTTCTCTCATTTTCTCTCATTTTCTAGGTAGCGAACACCCTCGAGGATGATAACTTGGTAGATGACGGCTCGCCTTCCTCGAAGTGGAAGGTTGTTGGGCCACAAAATCTTGACCTCTTTGGAGGTTTCATGTTTTCCTCCACTTTCTTGCTTGTGACATGTGTTTCCTTTGAACTCTAGGTTTATATCCCTTAGATTCACCTTGAATGACTGTATTTGGTAATCTTTTGGGGTTCGGTGGATGCTTATTGTAGATCATGAGATTCATTAGTTACCCTATGTGTGTTTGTAGGTACGGTCAAGGGGTGTTCTTCTTGTTGGAACAGCGATGCTCTGTGATTACCAGTTTTCCAAAGGATAGTTAATAAGGGTTGGGTTTTATAGCCTAAATAAAGATGGGATTGGAAATGACTATGCGGTCATCCTCCAGCGAGGAAAAGACCACTGAAAACCATAGTTGCCCTAATTTGACCCGAGTGACTAACACTTGAGGACTTATATTTTTACATTTTCATTTGTTTTATTTTCGGTTTCAAACATTTCACCCAACTGTTTTTACCAAACCCAATCTAGTACCAAAATTCACCTTTTTTAAGCTCACTTTATGTAAATCATTTGTCTTGAAAAGCATCCCTAGTTTGACCCTAGAGCCACTTGATTAGTGCCCGAAAAGTCTTATTTTGAACCTATTTATTATAGGTTTTGAGTCTTTTTTTGTACTAATCATTCCTAATTAACCCGATTGCACATTAAGGTCCTGCTATTCTCTTGATCGCATTTTGCTTGGCAAATTTTGCGGTTTTAGGGAGTGTCGTGCCAAAATTATTGAATTGATCAAAAGCGTGAAGAATTGAGGTCAAGCTGACATCGTAGATCGAGACGAAGGAAAGAAGACGAGGAAAACGAAGAAAATGAAGCTTCACTGTGTTTATGGTCACAACTTGCGAGGAGAATTGATCACGCAGCCACCTATTCATCACATAGCATTCCACGATTCATTATGATGCACATTCACTCTTTTGTTGTTTTTATTTACTGAGATTTTGTTTCTTCCATTTTATCCTTGTAATAGCTTTTGGTTTGTTTTTTTAGTAATTTCCTATACAACTGAGCACACATATAAAGCCTCGGTCGTACAAACTATCAATCACTTCACTTTGGCGTGATGATAGATTTTGGGAGAAGCTTTACGCTCTCCGAGTCTCACTTCTTCTCTTCTTTGCCTCATTTTCTTTCATTTTTCTTTTTATATTTTAAGGCGACTGGTACCATATATAGGGATGGCCCGGTACAAGGCGTTTCTCCTTGAAGCGGAAGAATTTTCCTTGGGTATGGGAATACAGCGAATGCTATTGAGGTCCCACGTTCTTCTGGGGCATCCACTTTGCCATCATTATTCCCTTTCTAGCTGTGGTTTTATCATGAATCTCCTTGAATGGCTATTATTTGGTAAGATTTCAGGATTCAGTGGATGCTTATTGTTAGATCCACTAAGATTCATTAGTTACCCTCTATGACCCACATTGAAAGAAGTCGGAGACTTATTCTTGGTAATGGAAGTGACCAGATGGCCAATAGATACCATTTTTCAAAAGGATAAATATTTTGGGTTAGGTTTTATAGCTAAATGAAGATCGGTTCGGGAGATGACTATAGGTCATCCCTCCCGGCAAGAAATGACCAGGAAACCCTCGGTTGCCACTGGGGTCTAGCCCGAGTATCACGATACTTCAAGAGACCTCTTTTATTATTTTTCTTATTTTTTCTCCATTTTTCCATTTCAATCTGCTCACATCAAAACCCCCTGTTTTCTGAATACAAATCCAAAACAAATTCACCATTTGAGCCTACTATAAATCATTTGGTACGAAGAAAACCCGTGTGTTTGATCAGGCGCTATCTTTGCGGTAGTTACGCTACGACAGTAGGAGTAATTGGGTTATAAATTTTTTGATTCCATAACACCTGCGTAGCACGAATCACCACTATCTTGCAGTAACTAAGCTATGATAGAAGGTATAGCGGGTTTACAAATTTTGTTGTTTCGGGCTACCTACACGTTCACACGTCTTGAGTCAGGCCGATTATCTTTGAGTGGTAAACGGAGTAGATCAACCGAGTGCCTACACCGCTGAAGAAGACCAAGAAAAGAAAGCAAGCGAGAAAGAATTGTCATCAAGAAGATACAATGAAGAAGAGCCCACCCTCCTTTTCCTCACAACGCATTAGAAAATGAGAAGAAGCCATCGACTGAGCGGAATTCTAGAGTACTGAGGTAAAGTGAGTTAACATCCCTCTTTTGGACATGATCGAGCAAGTCCTTACATATACTAAGTTCTTAAGGTTTTGTGCAGCATGCAAAAGGGTTGAGCATTGACAAGCTTTTCGTTATGGCCAATCCAGTGCTATTATTGATAAACTCGATAAAATGAGAATCAATTTGTCCCACCATCTCGATGGGCTCTCGGAGGACTTGTGTGGAGAAAGGCTCTACTTGATTTGGGGGTGGTCGGCACGCTGCCACATTCGGTGCGCCAAACCAGGGCTTGGAGGGGTGAAGCCTACCACCATCACACTATCTTTGCGAGGATAGATCGTAAAGTCCCAGGGCACTGTTGAAGATTTCTCAGTGCAGGTTGATAAATTCTACTACCCGGTGGACTTTGTTGTCCTTGACACTGAGTCGATTGATGTGGGACATAATTATATGCCCATCATCCTTGGGAGACCATTCTTGGCTACCTCAAATGCGATCATTGTGCGAATGGGTAATCTGGTGACATTTAGAACATGAAGCTCGATATTTTCATTTGAGCAAAGCGCGTACCCGGTGGAAGAAGATCAAAGGCGGAGTTTGTCAAATTGATACCGATGCGGTGAAAAAATATAAACTAAAATAACTGAGAGGGAACTAGTAGAGTTATTTGAAGAGCTATGATCTTTGTAGAGTCATATGCGATACATGGGCACTTAGAAAAAAAAGAAGAAATCCTTCCTTTGTTGTTTGGAGAGGACCGGTGGCCGATTGGAACATAGGACCTAAAGCTTGACCTAAAACCCCTTCTGCTTGGGCGAAGTATACATATTTGGAGGAGGATAACCAATGCAGTGGTGATTTCCCAGCGTTGGATACCCTACGGGGCTATTGCTTATACGGACACCCTCGGGAAGTACCAAACTAAACCATTGGATGGAGAATTTTTGATCTAAAATGGATTAGTCCTTTGGTTTGCACTCATCATATATACACGGAGGAGGAAGCTAAGCCAGTGAGACAACCTTAGAGGTGACTGAATCCACATATGCAAGAAGTGGTGTGCAATGAAGTCCTTAAGTTGTTGCAGGCTGGTATTATTTATCCCATTTCTAATAGTCCCTGGGTGAGTCCAACTTAGGTAGTGGCTGAATCGGGAATGCAGCACTATTCGGAATGAAAAGGAGGGATGTGCCCACATGCCACCACATGTTGGAGGGTATCGTAGACGCTGGGGAGGTTGAATGAAGTGACAAGAAAAGACCATTTCCTTTTACCCTTCATTGATTAACTTCTTGAGAGAATTTTCGGGCACTTATTCTATTGCTTCTTGGATGGTTATTAGGTACTTTGAGTTGGGGGTGGGATTCTTTGCAGAAGACCCGAAGACCACCTTCACACGCCCATTTAGCGCGTGGGCATACGGGGCCCTTTGGCCTTTACCCTGCGATGCACTTGCCACCTTCGAAGGTGTATGCTCGACATTTTCAATGATTTGGTGGGCCCAGCATTATGGAGGTATATGGATGATATGCCCGTATAGTGGTACTTTTTGAGAATGTAGCCAACCTTGAAGCGTATCATCTGTACATTAAGGAAGAACTTGGTACTAAACTGGGAGAAATGCCATTTTATGGTAAATCAAGGGATTGTCCTGGGACATGTTATCTCCAACAAGGGGATTGAAGTGGACAAGGCCAAAGTAGAGCTGATTTCTAAGTTGCCACCTCCCACAAGTGTAAAGGTGATGAGAAAATTTTTTGGGCATGCAAGCTTCTACAGGAGGTTCATCAAGGATTTTTAAAAAATTTCCAAACCTCTATATGAGCTATTGGATAAGGATGCTATATTTGTGTGGAATGAATCTTGCCAAAAGAACTTTGAGGAGTTCAAATCTCATTTGACTCTTTACTTTTTATAGTGAGGAGCACTGGTGGCGCCACAGGAGTCATGTGTGTGATGCAGTGATCTGTGTGGGAGCGGAGTCCTTGAAACCGAGAGAGAAAGTGGAAGCCCTATGTGGTGTATTATGCAAGCAAGACTCACGAATGAGGCTCGGGCTTCACCACCACGAGAGGAGAACTCGCATGGTGGTTTATGCCTTAGATACAAATTTCGGCGTACTTGGTGGGGTGGTTTGTTGTAGCCGTCTTCACAGGCCCCACTCTGCATTGATACCTCTGGCTGACGAGATAGAAAATGAGGCGCTCATCAGAGATAGGTTCTCCTACTCTAGAATTCAATCTGCAAATCAATGACAAGAAGGAGGTAGAGAATGTATTGACGGGATCGCTCTACCGGATTGACCATGGCTTCATGCCACCACAGGCCTCCGATCCGTGATGAGTTTCTTGAGAATCCTTTGCTGGCAGTGCAAGCACTCCACAGTATGCCCACGTACTAATTATTTATCAATATGGGAGACTCCAACTGAATGAAAGACACAAGACAAGAAATACTTCATCCATTATTATTATTAGGAGGGTGACTCTATTTCTGGATATTGTGTAGATAAGATCATTAGGAGATGTGCCGAAGAGGTGAGGGGATTCTAAACCCTTTGCCATGAAAATGCTGTGAGTGGCCATTTACTTCACGAAGGCGCCATGAAAGTTCTCCAATCCGGGTTCTACTGGCCTTCCCTCTTTAAGGATGCTCCTAGCGTGTCATAGGTTCTGCGATAGATGCGAACTTGGGAGGAAGCTTTCTCGCGGTCACATGATGCCACTGAACGATCCCCAGTAGTGGACTTATTTGATGTGTGGGGCATTGATTTCATGGGACCATTCCCTACATCTTTTGGATTCTGGTACATCTTGGTGGGGTTTTGACTATATCGAATGGGTTAAAGGCGATTCCTTATGCGTGGCGATCATAGGGTGAGTGCGAGTTTTGAAAGAAAGCGTCGTTTCGAGGATTTAGGTACTGGGCCATAATTAGTGATGGGGGTTCACATTTTTTGTAACAAACCCTTTGCGACCCTCTAACTATGGAGTGAGACACAAAGTAGCCACCGCACCATCCTCAAACCAGTGAATGGTGGAGCTTGCTAGGAAATCAAAACCATTTTGATGAAATTGGTGAACTCACAACAGAATTCTTGGTCTCTCTCATTTGTTGGACTTCTTGGGCTGCAGGCGGCCTTCAAGACAATTCTCGGAATGTCCCCTTATTGCTTGGTTTATGGTAAAGCATGCCATCTCCTAGTGGAAATAGAGTACAAGGCATGGTGGGCAATTAAGAAATTGGACCTAGATTTGGGAAGAGCCGACCTCAAAAGGTTCCTCGACATCAATGAGTTTGAGGAACTGCTAAATGTTGCATACTTAAACTAAAAAATAGCAAAAGACAGAGTGAAAAAGTGGCATGATCAAATGGTGGATCGAAAGAATTTCAAAAAAGGGGATCAAGTGTTGCTCTATGAGTTCACCAAGCTTCTATACTCTTTCCAGGCAAACTCAAATCAAAGTGGGTTAGTCCTTTCACTATCCATCAAGTCTACACCAATGAAGTAGTGGAGTTACTTAACTCAAAGGACAATAGAGTATTCAAAGTGAATGGCTAGAGGCTTAAACCATATGCAGTCCTTTTCACACCAGACAAGGAGGAACTCCCCCTCCTTGACCCCCTAGAAGCTTGAAAAGCTACTCTGAGTGGGCTTGGTCTCTCCAAAGACTAAAAAAAGGGCCACTTCTTTTATTTGGATTTTTCTTATTTCATTTTAAATTTTATATTTGTTCCTTCATGCTTTCTTTAGTTTTAGCCTAGTTCTAATCATAGTTTTATTCTTTATTGTGATGTTTTGTTTTGTAGGAGTTGCTAGCCAAGGGAAGCAGATTTCAGCAGGTTGAAGGCGAAATTTCGCAAGGGTTGCAAATTTTCATAGCCCCTGTGAAATTTTACAGGGTTGCGAAAATTCACAACCCTTATGAAATTTCGTTTCGTAGCCCCCGCGAAATTTTGTAGGGTTGCGAAAAATTTAACTCCTTGTATTCCTGCACCCCCTCTTAAATATTCTCAATTCCTTTTGATTCTTACGGCTCCCCATTTATTTATCCCAAATTTATAAACATAAATTTTGTGCCTTTTGGACACTAAACAACCTAGACCCTTCCATCCCCTAACCCACTATATATATATATATATATATACTATATATATATATATATATATATATATTTCCCCATCCAATTCATTTCTTTCAAATCCTCCTTCTAGAAGAACATTTCCCTAAAGAAAAACCCTTTTCCATCTTCTCCATCCCTCTCCCAGTCCAATCATGGTGAAGACCAGCGGTGGGCACAGTTCCTCCTACAAACTTCACGTGAGGCCCTCCTCCCCTACTCCTTCCACAAACACAATCCCTACACTCGCGCCTCCCACCTCGCCACCCAGCCCGCGGCATTGCACACCACCTATCGCTGTACTATCCACTGCGAGACCCGACCCTGCGCCTCGGTCCAGCCGAGATGAGATGAGGCAGCGCCTATCCTCACCCCTCCACCACAGTCGGGGCCGTCTCAAAGGGCTTGCATGAACAGGCGAATCCTCCAGGTTCAGACCCGAGCTTTCTTTCCTTACCTGCAGGCCCGACTTCTAGCAGTCCCAGGTAGTCCCTGAATCCCATCAATAAGGACTCTCTTCCCACTTGTGGCCAATTCGATGATTCAAATTGTGGCAGGACTTACTGAGAACTTCTATGACATTCTAGCTTTCGCCACCCTTCCACGAGCCCGAGACTCCATCGACATGCGGCGATACTCCACGGAGCCACTTCGGCGGCTCGTGTCGATTCTTATCACCGTAGTCGCCAGTTCTATCGAGACCATGCAGCGTCCGAGCGAGACCCCGATCCTATAGCCATTTCTCTATAGATGGCCGGGAGGGCGCCTCGAACCCGCGACGCCGTGCCGCGTTCGATTTGTGGGTTGTTTAGCGGTGTTCAGTGATCAACGATTGACCTCCCTCGCCTCGGGAGATGGTTAGCATCCTTTGCGGGGACACATCGATTGGGCCGATACATTTAGGAGGCAACTTCCTCCGGGTATCTTTTGATTGACCATGTGCTGCGGTCCCAACTATGCTTTCCGCCCGGCTGGTGTAGAGACAAGGAGCTATACCAGAGGCTCTTTATCTCATTTTTGGAGGTTTTTGGTTGTGCTGGAGCTCATCATGGTATATACCATTTTGAGGACAAGATTCACTTGAGAACCTCAGCCAGGAGTTGAGGCCATTCCTCCGTTTCGAGCTCTTATCTGGTGCTAAGGCATGGCCGGTTTTCTGGGACTGACTTGAACTTTTCGTGTTTGCGAGCCGTATTCTTGTAGAAAGTGGCCAGGTTTGTGCCCTAGTGTCTCACCTTTTTCGAGGGCCAGACGGAAGATGAGCTAGCAAATGATCATCTAGTAGTAGTGGATCGCTTCTTGGTGCTCTTGGGAGCCCAGGATTCCGATTTCCACCGCTATTAGTCACTGTCCCACTACCTGCATCACCTACATCCTCTGCACCTCCAATGCCTCCGATCCGCGGATTAGGTGAGCCAGAATTACATGGCACCACCATTTTAGTTGATCTACATATCACCCATGATTTTTTGGCCATGTGGATGCAATTAAGCACTTTGCAGCTACTTCAACATTTTTATTTTGCTACACATGCGCCTTGGCGAGGATATGGCACACTCTGGGACCATGCCAACGCTCGAAAAATGCCATCCTTATGCTGATTTTGGAGAAACACTTTGGGCTGCCTTAGGCTTCCGTCAATACTGCCCAATGCCCCGACTCATCTCCGTGCTTGATAGTAGCGCCCCTGGCCATCCATCCCGTCCTACGACAACGGATCTTCTTGCGACTATGCGGTAGTAGACACTTCCTTAATTGCTCCTTTTCCTCCGACTTCATCCCGCAGTGCCTCGACCACCTTGGAATGATGATGACATTTGCGGTGGGCATGTAAGAGGTAGCCTTCGCTTTGCTTTAACTTTCAATCCCCATGCCCCGTTGGGAACGATGTGATATTTGGTTTAAGGAAGTTAATGAAGGAAATTAGCGTTATTATGTTTTTACCATTATTTTGGGCAAGTCCACTTTGTGTGGTTGGGTAAACTTCTTGATGGTTTCTTTGTAAATCTTAAAAAATATACTGTGCCTTTAATTCAATATCTTTATAAAACTGCGATCCCACCTGAAATTGCAACCATTTTTTTTTGTAATCTCATAGCCTTTAGTAAGAAATTGAGATATTGTGTCCCAATTCTATAGATGTTAGATTGATTATATGCTAGTCGGGTTGATATTAGTTGATTCCTATTGTTTTCAACCTTTTTCTTCCACTTTGAACTAACCACACACCGTACACATTAGGTTTCAATGATAAACTGAAAAGCTGCCTAGCCTCCTAAACCCTGCAAAAGCCCGACCTTGTACTTTTGACTTCCTTTAATAGGTAGGACCCCCTTGAAAAAGACCGATGAGTCTTTCAAAAAAAAAAAAAAGAAGAAGAAAAAGAAAATAAAATAAAATTGTAGCAGCTTTGCCTTAAGAGCAGAGACACGATCTTAGGGGTATATGGTGAAAGTCTTTAAAACCAGTTGCCTAAGCCAGCGGTTGAGAGCCAGACTTTGTGCTCGTTATGGGTGAATAGGTAGAGTTTAGTAAGATTGTAAGGTGCTGGGTTTGAACTCATTAGGTTAGGGGTTACTACGAAGAGTTACAGTGGTCGAATATTGATCCTTATGACATTGCCTAAACTTATTTGTAGAAAGTCATGGACCCAGTTACATGGACACTGTGAAGTTGAGTATATCCCTTAGCATTGCACCCCTACAAAAAAAAAAGAAAAAAAAGAGGAAGTTACAGAATAAAGTTGGGTCCTGATCCATTGAGGTTGGTTGGTACGCTGGAGTTTAGAGCTTTAGCTGGGTTGGGGAGATAGGTTTGATTGCATATTGTTGAAAACTAATCAAGCTAACACTTAGGTCTTGGTAAGTTCAAGTTGGTTCCATAGAATAAGATTCTTTTGATAATTGATTTGCATAAGCGCTCGATCCTCGAAGTTATTGGGCAAAACTTTTGGTGACTCTTGTTGAAGGTTAGGCATTATCCATTCACAATTTTGAAACATCATTTTTATGGACATAGATTTTGCCTATCTTATTTTGTGTGCTTTCTTTTTTCCTTGCTAAGGAACTAGCAATGTGTCGATTGGTGGGAGTGATTATTACCCAAACAGTGCTATTTTGCACTATGTTTATTATGGGTTTTGAGCACTTTTTGCATCATAGTCAGTCTAATTAACTTGATTGTATGTCAAGGCCCTAGCCTATACTAACGATTGCGTTTATGGAAAATTTTTGTGATTTTCACAAGCCAATCATGCCAATGTTATTGAGTCAGCTCAACCATGGAGAATCCAAGTTGAACTCAGAGCTACAAATCAAGCGAAGAAGAAGAAGACGTGAAATGAAGCGATTTTCCCAACCACACAAGGGTTGTGAAATTTATAGGAAGCTATGAGACACTGTAACTGCGTTCATTTTCTTACCTTTTTTATTGTTTGACTTTTTGCTACAATTTTTTGTTTTGCCTAAATTGTCCCTCTTGTAATAGTGGCTAATTCATACCTTTTTGTAATTTTGCTTAGCTTTGGGCAGTATGTAAGTCCTAGGCATCACTGTAAGAGGACACTTTTTTATCATTAATAAAAGTTTGGCGGGAAGCTTTCAGCAGTTCTCCCTCTTTTTCATTTTCCCTTACTTTCTCTCATTTTGTCACTAATAAGCGACCTTTGAGGATGACAACTGGGAATGAGCGGGTTCCAAATCTGCGCTCGCTTCCCCTTGGAGTGGGGGCTCATAAGCAAAGGGGATGCAGCGTAGTAGCGGAGGGTTCTCATGTTTTCAACGGTGTTTTAAATTCCTATTCATTGTCTCCTTTTAACTATGGGTTTAAATCCCTTTGATGCACCAGATAGTTCGTAGTTGGTAATCTTTTAGGGTTGAGTGGATGCCTTGCTAGATGTCCATGGAGTTCGATGGGGTACCATTTGTGATCTCATTGGAGAGGGTGGTCGAGGAAGATACGTTTTCTGGTGAAGGATCATTAATGGTCAGTGAATGCCATTTTTCAAAGGATAATTATTAAGGGCCAAGTTTTATAGCCAAATGAAGAATCGGTTTGGGAAATGACTATAGGTCATACTCCCCAACACGAGGAAAAGGGCAGGAACCCTCGTTTTACCATTGGAGCCCCCTAAACTGATGCGATACTTCAGGTACTACTTTATATTTTACTTCATTTTACTTTTAGTTTCCAAACATTACACCTCCTTGTTTTTACAAAACCCCAAAATCGAATACAAATTCACCATTTTGATCCTCATTGTAAGTCATTTAAGCAAGAAAACATACACATTGGACAATCCTAGGCAAAGCTCTTTTGCAGTAGCCATGCACTCACGACAGTGCAGAATGAGTATAAATTTTGTTGATTCAAGAAACCCTACGACAAACGAATCATTGCCTTATTGCATGATCGCGCGACGGCCCACGCCGAGCTGAGGGAGCTTCTAATTTGGTGTGATCACTATTGGTGTCGATACCAACTTCTCTTTCAAAGTTAGGATTGCCCGATTATAGTTCTCATCAAAGATAAAAGGTACCCCTAGCATAAGGAGGTTGGATAGCGGTTTTGAAATCTTGGAAAAGTCTTTGATAAATCTCCTAAAGAAACCAGCGTGGCCCAAGAAACTTCGAATGTCGTTCACTGATTTGGGTGGTGGTAGATTTTTATTGCTTCTATCTTAGCTCGGTCTACCTGGGCTCCTTTGTTGAGATTACGTACTTGAGAACTCAGTTCCTTCTCTTACAATGACTGTGCTACTCCTATTGAGAACGGGTTGGTTTCTTCGTATCTCACCAACACAACTCTTAAGTTCTCTAAACAATTATCAAATGATTCTCCCACGATAGAAAAGTTGTCCATGAATACCTCGATCGTCCTCTCGACCATATAGGAAAATATGCTATCATACATGTAACACCCTGAAATGTACCATAGTAGTTTCGGACTCGATTTGAGGTATTAAGCTAAATAGAATTTTCGAAAATCAGCAATGCCGAGGAATTAATATTAGAGACAAGGGTAAAGTGGTCATTTACCACTTGGGGACATAAAGGCATAATCAATAAGTTTATATGCCATTATGGAATTTGAAAAGATGAAATAGAAATTGGAATGAATGGAAGGACTAGAATTGCAAAAATAGAAAAACCAAACTTAAAAATGCAAAGGCGAACATAGCCTTAACAAAATAATTGGATAAAGTAAATTTGGTCTGCTAATTTTGAGAATAAGCAGTAGAGAGAAGAGAAGGAGAAAGAAGAGGAAGAGGAAGAGGAAGAGAAGAAGAAGAGAAGCCAAGCAAAAAGGTATGGAAACTAACCTTGAGTATGGATTCTATGATTTTTGGTATGGACTTGTATGGATGGCTTAGTTTCTTGTGAATAATTCTACATGTTTGTGGGTTGTGGGTGTGAAACCTAATCCTAGAATGGTCTTGTATGGAAATGTATCTGAAATCCCTTTGTTTTCTAGGGTTTTGTTGTAGAGAGGGACCTAGAGGTTCCATTACATGTGTTTTTGGGTTCCAAGGGTTATGTAAAGCATGGACATGTTTGTTTTGGTTCTAGGTTTTGATAGGAACTCTAGATTTGTCACACCCGATTCGATCCGACCAGGTGGCGGATTAAAGCCGATTCGGGTGCGAGACCATATCTTTGGACGCTCTTTGCTTGAATTTTTTTTTAATAGAACTTTGTACACATGGGTATGACCCATCTTTATAACAAAAACAAAATATCTTATACATATACCAAAGAACTACCACCGGTGGTGTCCATAAAAATCACTACGTTTACAAGTCCCGTTTACAAGCCCACAAGCGTACTTTTACATTTACAAATCGAGCAGGAACCTACATGTAGTGAACCGCTACAGTGTGTTCAGCCCGAATGTATCTGCCGGATGTTTCGCGACGTCTTCTCACGGCTTTACACGGATTAAAAACCCGTGCTAAGCTTTTCACGGCAGTGGGAAACATATCTTATACAAAACACAAATAACGAGATAACGATGCGAGTGTCGAGTCTTCGGGAATTCATATCACATATTTACATACATAATTTTCTTGTAACAAACTTAAGCTTGTTTCAAATCTCTCATCTGATGCGAACTTATACTTATAACAATCTTATACTTACTCAGGAATTACACTTATGGCAGACTTATCCTTATTTGGATCTTATACTCATAGCAAACTTAATCAGATCCGGGTCTTATACTTATAGCAGTCGGATCTTATACTTATAGAAGACTTATTCTTATTCAGATCTTATACTTATTCAGATTTCTCGGATCTTTGTCTTGAGCTTATACATTTACTTATACTTATCTCCAAGCTTATACTTATTCGATCTCGGTAGGAATTGAACTTATGCTTATACCCAGGGTACCCTTAGGTACTCTAAACTCAACCCTTATACTCTGAGAGTTTACTTGATGGTGCCGTAGGTACCTACGAATATTCTGAGGCGATATGCGGTATTTGCGAGACTTACCCTTATGCGGAAGTACTAGTAAATTACTACAAAACTTATACTAGTGCTTTGTATCTTATACTTGTTCTCTGATATCCACAGTCTAGACTTATACTTGTATTCTTTGAACTTATTCTTTATATTGGTGATCATAACCCTGCATGGGTCACACCCGAGCTATCGATATAAAAGAATCTGTCGATGAGATATGTATACCGGAGTGGTGCGAACATACGCCGAGTACCGTGATCTACAAACTTATCTTGGCCGGAACACATACTTGTATTTGGATCTTATACATGTAATACAGAACTTATATGTATTTGGATCCTCATACATGTAATGCGAACTTATACTTGTCTTCTGAACTATCTTGGTCTTACGGGCATATACTTATCTTCACCGGATCTCTTATCCTTGTGCGAAGGTACCCGTGGGTATAATAAGTGAACTAATCATAATCCTTATCACATCTGGTCGGATCGGGATGTATCACGGATACATATGAGGGACATGGACATTAGTCCATAGCGGTATGAATATAACGGTCCCATATACTATTTTACGTTCTGAGTACCGTGGTACTGAACTTATACTTATTTACGGATCTGCGAGTACCCTTAGGTACCCTCTTTGGACTTATACTGTTTTCTAGATCTGGGAATTGCAGGAAGTGGGTGCTACTGGACTTATCTTGTGGGATGTCTGTAGGATTCTGAGTTACTTATGTAGAACTTATACTTATAACAGACGTATGGTCATTCGGGACTCCCGTAGGAGTTATAGAGCTTATTCTTTATTCAGTGTCTTATCATATGTCTATCTGACTTCCTAGACCAATTATAAAAAATGAGTAGGACGCAATACAATAAGTACCCGAAGGTATGATACGATCTTGGGGTGCTGTGGCACCACTCTGAGGCTTGATGCACGCCTATCTGCTTGGGTGTCGTAGCAGGCGGAGTCTTTGGGCTTTGATCGGGGCGATGCACAGCTCACGACCCGGGTCTTGGTAGCTGCCGTTAGAATCTTAGAACCGTCGGGATGTGTGCTGCTGCTCCACATGACGGGTGTGGCACGGCTGAAATCACCAGAACCTGTTCGGGACGTGTTGTTGCTCACCTTGACAGGAGTCTGTGCGAAAGCCAGTCTTGGAGCACCAATCAAAGTGATGCTGCTCAGCCCAGGGAGTGTCGTAGCAGCAAACGAGGAGTCTTAGAAGCACCAGACGAAGTCTTAGAGAAGCACCAACAGGAGGTTCACTCATTCATTTTTCGGTCCTAGGTAGTCATACAATCATATGTCTTTCAGAACTTATAACCTATCTTTATCACATTATGTGTTCATGACATTTTTCTTTTCATGTTCATGTTCATGTTCAGATTTCAGTTCGTTTTCATGTTTCATATCATATTATACTTCATGAACACATCTCTACATATTGCATTTTCTATATTTTCCTTGTTTCATACCTATTACACCTTAGCATTTCATATACTACTAAAGTATGATGCCTATGTATTCACACATCATTATATTCTTACTCCTTTATGAACCTACTTTATTCGAGAAATTGGAATCATTCCAATTGGATCATCAAACCAAAGTTATGACATTTTTCATGTCAACTAGTCGGTTCTAGTTTTTCCCGAGGACAGTTTGTAATATTCATTTTCCCGATTACCTTGTATCCATATTTGACACTGGTTCTTTGTACCTCCCCCTTTAAAGTTAAGGTGCTAAGGTTCTCTCAATTGGAATCACCACCAAATCGAACTGAAACTCAAGATAAATCCAGTAATCCGGATTACTCTATGAACAAGCGAGGCGAATTTGGCTGGAATATGGCCCCACTTTGAGTGACTTTTTGGGACAATTAGAGTCATAATTTGACGATGTATATTTATGGATATTTGGTTCTCCTTGAAGTCTAGTTTAATTAGCCAATTGAATCACTCAAATCGGATAAGAAATGAGTAAGTTATGGCTAAATCTGGCCCGGTCGAAATAGAGTGGTGTCTTAGGTACATGTCTAACATGCACCGGTACATGTTGAATGGAAGGGTGTCAGGTACATGTTCAAGGTGTACGGTACATGTCAAAATGCCCGAATGTGTATTTTCTCCATTTTCCATGTGTTGATACCCAAAATCAACCCGATACTCCATAATTTCTACGTCAAGACCACTTCAGTCGTCTTGAAATCTCTGTACACTCAAATCATATTTTCATTACATATCTTTCCTCAAAAATCTTTCATGAATTTCCCCCAAAACAACTCTAATATGGGTCACAACCCATACACAAATCAAACTCAAGGATTTGTTAGGGTTTATTCTAAACCCCTAACTGGTCACTGTCATTTAACTATGAATCAACCTCGAGAAATTCCATACTCATCTTGTTCATATGTTACCAACCTTAATTTTCAAGAAATCTAAGGTTGGGAATGCAATTCTATCAAAACCCTAGATTTGGAGACAAGTTGTGTTAACCATACAAAGCCTTAAAATTCCATGAATCATACAATTCCATACTTAAGTTTAGTTTCCATACCTTAACCAGTCTTATCATACTACTCTTTTTCTTCTTCTTCTTCCTCTTCTACTTCTTCTCTCTTTTCCCCTTGGGTTGTCCCCCTTCAAATGAGACCAATTTTGGTCTTTAAATCTATGTTTATTAAGACATGTTTAGTACAAGTAAAACCCATTTTTGCTTTTAACTTTTCATTTTGCATTTGGTCCCCGTTCTCTTCCTTTTGCAACTTATAGCTTATATTATTTCACTTTGTAGCCTCAAATCTTGTCAACTATGACTTTTAAGTCCCTCTTTGGACAATTCTGATTTGATCCTTAAATCTTGTAAATTTAGGGTCCCTCGTTTCCATGTTTGCATTTAACTCGAAACATTTAAATTATACTTACAAAATACCTAAACATGTCGGCTTTAGGGTATATTTTGAAACGTTAATTTCTTAAGTTAGGTTGATAAAACCACAGGCCTTATATAAAGGAATGAATAGAAAGCATGTTTGAGGGTTGATAGAGTTAAGATGTGTATTGAAGAGAATTAATTTGAAGTGAAAAGATATTTATAAGATGAATTTAGGAGTAGTTTGATCGTATATTGATGATTGAGTTGATTTGGAGTAGCAATATATGGAAAAAGGAAGAAAAACGATATAAGGTGAGGGCTGTAAATTACAGTGTTTATACAGATCACAGAATCAGTATTGCATTTTTACATTTCGACCAGTGTTCGTATTTTTGCCATAACTTGCTCATTTCTGATCCGATTTGAGTGATTCAACTTGCTGATTAAAGACATCAAATGAGAACCAACCTTCTGAAATAGGTATCATCAGAATTCAGTTCTATGTGGCCCGAAAAAGTTACTCAAAAATGGGGCTATATTCAAGCGATTTACAAGTTGATTTTTTGAACATAGATTAGCCTCGTTTAGGGCGTAACTCGAGTTTTGGTGCTCCGATTTGGGTGATTCCAATTGGAGATGAACCCTTAGCACCTTAGCTTCAAATGAATACAAAGAACCAGGGTCAGGTATGAAGTTAAGCCTCCTGAAAAAAAAAAAAAAAAGAAATTAGGCCCATTTTCTAGTAGGCTGTGGGTATGATGTAATACTAGTTGGCATGAAAATGCCATAACTTTGTTAAGATGATCAATTGGAATGATTCCAATTTCTGATAAAATATGTCTATAATTCGTGAGGGACAAAGTACATGAATGATGTGTGAATACATAAGCATCATACTGTACAAGTATATGGAATGCTATATATAATAGGCATGAAAACCTTAAGAAAGAAAAGTGATATAGAAATGCAAAATGTATAGATATGTTCATGAAACATGAATATGATATGAAACATATGGCTTGGCTGAAATATGAACATAGACGCGAACATGAAAAGAAAATTTCATGAACACAAGAATGTGATAAAGATAGGTTATAAGTTACGAAAGAAGACATATGATCGTATGACTACGAGGGCCAGAAGAATGAGTGGGCGATCGATCGGTCTTGGCTCCTGGCGGAGTGCTCGACACTCCTGTTGCGTGGGCAGGCAAATCCTGATCGGTGCTTTGGTACCTCAGTATTGTATTGTACCTTCGGGTACTTATTGTACTGTGTCCTACTCATTTCTTATGATTGGTCTAGGTAGTTAGACAGACATATGATAAGACACTAAATAAAGAATAAGAGTAAAGAAACGGACATGAGTAGCAGTGGAATGTACCTGGGTACTCATGATATCTGTAATATAGAGTATAAGTCCAGTAGTACCTACAGTGCTTTCCATTATAATGAATTTGTGTGGTACCTACGGTACTTTTGTACGAATAAACAAAGTATAAGATGAAAATAAGAATAAACTCGATGAACAAGTATAAAGTCCGTAATACACACATTATAAGATAAAATACAGAATAAGTTAATTAATACAAGTATAAGTTAAAGTAAGACCGAGGATATGCTTAACCGTGAGTACAGAGTATGAATCACGAGTATCGATATAAGTTTTGTAGTACTTACGTGTACTCCCGTATAAAGATAAGTTCCATGAACCAGTGCTCTGTTCATGTATCTACTGTAATTACCTACGGGTACCTCAACAAGTGTAATCTCCGTAGTATATAGTATAAATCACATAGTATAAGTATAAGTTTTTACAACCGTACCCAAAGGGGTACCTCGGTATGAGCATAAGTTAAGCGAACTCCCTACGGAGATCCCGAGATAGAGTATATAAATCACAGTATGTGGATAAGTATCGATCGAAGAGAGTTCAGTATATGTCCTTTGGGAGATGTCCCCGAGATAATTATAAGTGCGAGAAAGTATCGATTACTCAAGTCCGATATATAACATCACCTTTGGGAGATTTACGAATAAGTAAGCGTCGTCTGAGCATGAGTGTAATCTAGGAGATTGGAATGAGAATAAGTCTGTCATCACAATGTAAGATAAAGGTAAGTATAAGTTTGTTATAAAAGTATAAGTTGATGTAGTATCTGAATATCTGAAAAGCATAAGTTTATTTACAAGGATAATTATGTATGTAAATGTGTTATATAATTCATGAAGATTCGATAATTGATACTATTATATATGTCAATTGTGATTCGGTATAAGTACATGTATCGGTATAAGTTATAAGATATGTTTCCACATTGGCGACAAAGCTTAGCACGGAGTTTTAATCAGTAAGGTGTTATAAGGAGGGTCGATCTTATACAGTGAGAACGACCTTTTGGTAGGGGTTCATCACTTTGCCGGGTTGGCGCTTTCGATCATGTAAATAATGTATAGTTTGGCCATATATCATCGGACTTCAGCTAATAACCATATGACAACGTAAACACCACCACGGTGGTAGTTTTATTTGTAATTTTGTATATGATGTTTTGATTACGGTACTCAGGTTGTGGGCTATGCCCGCGGTGATCTGAGTTAGACTTGAAAAAAAAAAAAAACGGTGAGGTCGTCTCTGTACCAGATTCAAATTGGGTATGCACTGAATTCTCGAATCGACCCAGATTAACGGTTCGAACCGAGTTCGAATCTTGAAACCTCTCTTGGACTCTTTACTTTGTTTTTTTTTTTATAAGCCAGAACTTTTTGTGGGTATAACCTGACTTATATGAATCAAAATATCATACCTTACAAATTTACAGTCAGAAACTACCCATAGTGGTGGTGTTCTGATGTGTCCATACAGGTCCCAGGTCTACGTTTACATCATGCAAACTATACATTACATTCACCTTGATGAGACGTGGAACCTCTACGGTGATGAACCTCTTGTAATCTTTGGCCCAGTGCGGAGATGTGAGCAATCCTCCTCTGTACCACACTGGATTAAAGCAGGTGCTAAGCTTTCACGCTTAGTGAAACATATCTTATAACTTATCACGGATACACATGCATTTATCTTGAATCCCCAATTAACATATAACGATTATCAATTATCAGAATCTTCATGAATTCATTTAACATAATTATCCTTGTAACAAACTTATGCTTTTTAGATATCGTACTCTGATGCGAACTTATACTTACTAACAAACTTATACTTGTCAGTCTTACGCGAGATGGCAGACTTATTCTCTTATTCCGAATCTCACGTGAGACCACAGCGGCGCAGCATTTAAGGCGTTTACTTATTCGGGTGAGGACATATATATCGGACTTATACGATACTTTTCTCGGACTTATAATTATTGGATCTCCCCAGAAAGGACATGCTACTTAGACGTCGGTGATGCTTATCCTGGGTAGCATGCATCTCGGATCTCAGTAGGAGTTCACGGAACTTATGCTCATCTGCAGGGTACCCAGGTACGACCAAAACTTACCGCATTGGGTTTATACTACTCTCTGCTAGATTACACTTCTGGGGTACCTTAGTACCCTACCGAGAGATCTTGGAGCATGTATTGGTCTTAACGAGGAACTTATCTTTATCTGGGAGTACACGTAAAGTACTACAAAACTTACTCTTTGGTACTTATCTTATACTGTACTATAGTATATCTCTGGTCTGAAACTTATACTTGTATTACTAAACTTATTCTTGTATTTCGGATCTTATACGTGTATTACGGGACTTATACTTACATCTTCTGAAGCTTATTCTTGTTTTGAGATCAGGGCTTGATACGAGTGCAATTGCAGTAGATTCGCAGTTCATTATACGGTGCAGGTAGGTCTCTTGGACTTATACTTATATTACGGATCACGAAGGATTGCAGGTAGGGTGGATAACCATGTCCGTTTCTTCTTTCTTATTCTTTTTGATAGATGTCTTATCATATGTCATCTAACTTCTGAACAACCAAGAAATGGTAGAGGGCTGCGGTCTGATAAGTGCAGAAGAATTACGTGATAGTCTTGAGAATAAGAGCACCTGTCAGGACGATGCACACGCGCAGCGAGTGTCGTAGCGCAGTAAGTCTTGACACCGATCGGGCGTGCTGCGCCTTGCTTGGCTGAGTGTCGTAGCGCGGTGCAGATCTTTGGAAGCCTGGTCGGGCGATGTGCGCGCGAGACGGGATCTTAGTGGCACGGTGGGAGTCTTAGAAACCGATCGGGTTGTGCTTGCACGGCTACTTGAGGTGCGGCGGTAACACCACGACAAGAGTCTTGGAAACCGTCCGGGGATATTACTGCCCGTGCAATGAGTGTCGTGCGCCAGACGAAGTCTTGCCGTCGGGCGTCCACTGTTTATTATTCGGACAGTAGTCATCTGATCCTTATGTCTTTAGAACTTATAACCTATCTTTATCACATTACGTGTTCTGGCGACATTTTCTTTTCATGTTCATATTTCGTATTCATATTTGGATTCGTTTTCATGTTTCATATCATATTCATATTTTCATGAACATCATACATTTTGCATTTTCCTACTTTTCTTATTTCATTCTATTATGCCCTTAACACTCCATATACGCGCAGTATGATGCTTGTATTCACACATCATTCATGTGTATTCTTGTCCCTCAATGAATCTATTTTACTTGCGAAATTGGAATCATTCCAATTGGATCTATCGAGCAAAGTTACTTTGGCATTTTCATTGCCAATCTAGTCACCGTATCACTAGGTCTGAATTTGTTATTTTTTTCAGGATCCTTAACTTCAAGCCTGGCCTAGTTTGCTTTATTATTCATTTGAAGCTGGGTTCTGGGGTTCATCTCAGCTGGAATCACCAAATCGAACACGAAAACTCGGAGTTGTCTAACAACGGGGGCTAATCTATGTTCAAAAGCTGAACCATAAATTGGCTTGGTGCAGCCCTACTTTGAAATTTTTAGGCCACATAGAATCAATTTGAAAGATACACCTATTTCAGAATGTTTGGTTCGCAATTCTATTTTAACGGCTTGAATCACTCAATCGGATCGAAATGAGCAGATTATGGCCAAAATACGAACAACGTCGAAATAGAACGAACACTACACAATAAGATACATTTCATTTTATCTGATGAACCCTCATTCCACACTGAATGTGGGTTTTTCTTCCTTTTTTCCATATATTGCTACCCAAATCAGCTCAATCATCAATATACACATCAAATCACTCAAATTCATCTATAATCTCTTTTTCTACTCAAATTATCATCTTTCAATACATCTTATGAACTCTATTGAACTCAAACATGCTTTATTCATCTCTTATGCAAGGCCTAGGGTTTTGCTCTTATCTTCAAAAATCTAGAGTTCCTATCAAACCTAGAACGAAAACAAACATGTCCCATGCTTTATAACCAGCGGAACCAAAACATGTAATGGAACCTCTAGGTCCTCTCACGCAACAAAACCCTAGAAAAACAAAGGGATTTGTGATGATTTCCATACAAAATTCATTCTAGAGTTAGGTTTCCTACAACCCTGACCCACAAACATGTATCTATTCCAAAAATCAAGTGATCCATACAAGTCCATACGAATCTGCTAAAGTCACATACTCAAGGTTAGTTTCCATACCTTTTTGCTTGGCTTCTCTTCCTCTTCCTCTTCTTCTTCTTCTCCTCTTCTCTCTTCTCTCTCTACGGTTTGGTCTCTCAAAAATTGAGACCAAATTTGCTCTTATCCAATTATTTTGTTAAGGCCATGTTTAGCCTTTGCATTTTTAAGTTATTTTTCTCATTTTTGCAATTTAGTCCTTCCATTCATTCCAATTTCTATTTCATCTTTCTCAAATTCCATAATGGCATATAAACTTTATTTGATTGTACCTTTTATGTCCTCAAGTGGTAAATGACCACTTTACCTTGTCTCTATTAATTTTGAATTTATCTAGTTTTATTATTTTACGAAAAATTCGTTTAGCATAATACCCTAGCAGTGCGAAAACTACTAGGGTACATTTAGGAGACATTACAATACAACTCTAAAGTTCTAAGATGCATTGCATATGCCCAGGGCATGCCTTAACAAATGTTGAAGGTGGTCTTCTCCTGATCCTCTGGTGCAATGGCTATCTGGTTGTAACAGAATTATCCATACAGAAATATAATAGTCATGTCGGAGCCAACCTATCAACTTTGATCCAAAAAACGGTAGAAATGATCTTTGCGAGTGGCCTTGTTCAACTTGTAGTAGTCTATACAAATCCTCCACCCCATCACTATTCTCGAGGGCATTATTAGCATATCCTTTTCATTCTTTATCACTGTTGTTCCTCCCTTCTTAGGTACCACCTGAATGGGCTCACCCATGAGCTGTCAGATATGGGATAAACGACTCCTACTTCTAACCATTTTACTACCTCTTTCCTGACCACTTCTTTCATAGTTAGGTTCAATCTTCTCTGTGCTTCTACTGATGGCTTATGATTGTCTTCTAGAAGTATTCGGTGCATGCACATAGAGGGGCAGATCCCGTTCAAATCAGCTAAAGAAGAGCCAATGGTGGCTTTATGTTCTTGAAGCACTCTCAATAGATTTTCCTCTTCAATTTCTGACAGAGAAGTTAAAATAATAACTGGTAATGTAGAGGACTTGCCTAGATATGCATACCTCAAGTGGTATGGTAGCCACTTATGTTCTAATTGAGATGGCTTCTCTACTGATGGTACTACTCAGTTAGAGTTTTCTCCCAATGGCTCAAAATACTTCCTTCTATTTAGTTTCAAGGATCATCCATTATGCAGCTAGTTCTTTACGTCTTAACTCCATGTCACTCACATCCTCTGTAGCAAGCTAGCCTCAAGGGATTAGAATGATTGACTTGGGTAGACACTATAACAGCTTCTATGGTGTCCAGGTGAAAATAATAATCATATTTGTGTATTTGGCGCACTAAACATGTTAAAGGTCACTTCTTCTTCTGCGCTCTTAGTCTCGAGTTCCTCTCTTTGCACATCTATGAAAAGCGCAATAGGTGCTAGGTATGGTCTACCAAATATGATAGGAGCATCTTTGTCCTCTTCTTTATATCCTAGCACTATGAGTCACACTAAAATATAATGAATTTGACACCTTGACGACACATCCTTTATAACTTTGCTCGAATGTAGCTGAGATGGAGTTGCTAGTTGGAAGTAAGCTGTGGTAGGTCTTGCTTCTCCCAATCTCAACTTTCTAAAGATTAAAATAGGTTTCGCAGATTGATACTTGACCCTAAGTCACATAACATCTTCTCGGTACTACATTCCCTATGGAGCAGAGGATTGTAAGACTCTAAGAGCTTTCAATTTATGGGGTATCCTCTTTCTTTGTAGAATGGCATTGCATTCAGTCAGTACAATAGCCTCATAGTCACAAGCTTCCTTTTATTGGCAGAATGTCTTTATGAACTTGACATAGCGAGCATTTGTTCAATGCATTTGAAAATGGTATGATGATATATCTGAGTTTTCTTAAATATTTCCATAAACTTTGTAGTTTGTATCAAGCTTATTCTTTCTTAACCCCTAAGGGTATGAAGTAAGTCTGTACTATAGGTGCATCTTCTAGTTTTTTCATTATTGACATCTCTTTCTCATTTTCTTCCTTCTCTTCCTTCTCCGATTGATCTTTCTAATGGGCTCTTCCACTACAACTGGTGGTGGTCCTGGTGCTACTAACTCCTTTCCACTTCTCAAGGTTATAGCCTTGCATGGTTCCTTACTTTCTATCCTCGGATTTACTTTTGAGGTGCTAGGTAATGAGCCTTAATGCCTTTTTGTCAATAGACTTACCATTTGGCTTAATTGTGTCTCTAAATTTCTGATCTATGCTGACTGATTCTCAAGTTAAGTTGATTGACTTTGCATGTTAGCCTTTGTCTCATTCATAAAATGGGTATGGGAAGTAACCATCAGAACTAGTGCCTTTTCTAGATCTATCTTCTTTTCTTGTAGAGGCTTACTTTTCCCTAGTTGCATAGTACCTTGTTTGTTCTTCCATTAGAAATTGGGATGATTTCTCCAACCCTGATTATGGTTGTTGCCATATGGATTAGGTTGTTGTTGGTTATACCTGGTCACGTACTAAGCTTGGTCTAGGGTCTTGTGGTTGGATTGAGCAAACTGAACTCTGATGGGGTCTGTTGCAAAACTCACACATCGTAGAACTAGTCTGAATCACATTGATTGGTGTCTACTGAGCTTGTAATTGTCTATTGACTAAAGACACTTGTGTTGCCAGATTAGAAAATACATCCATTCAGCTACTCCGACTACTTTCTTAGAAGCTAACCTTTCCTTTGGCCATTGGTAACTGTTGGCTACCATGTCCTCCGATAGTTTATATGCTTCATTAATAGTCTTTTTCATCAGAGCACCTCCTGCTGAGCCATCTATGAGTGTTATGTGTGAGCATTTAGACCATTGTAGAAATTGTGGATCTAGATCCACCTTGTCAACCCATGATGGGGACATCTTCTCAAGAGGTCCTTGTACCTTTCCCAAGCTTCGTACATACTCTCATTATCTAACTGAGCAAAGTTGTTGATCTCGATTCTCATCTGAGCGGTTTTACTTGGAGGGTAAAACTTGGCTAAAACACATAAGTAGTCCCGATTGTATTAGAATCGGTGGCATAGAATTCAACCCATTCTTTGCTCTATCCTTAAAAGAGAATAGGAAGAGCTTGAGTTAGATAGCTTCTTCAGTAACCCCATTATATTTTACCATGTCATAAATCTCCAAGAATCTAGTCAAGTAGGTGTTCGTGTCTTCACTCGGTAACCCATTAAACTGAATACCCTGTAGCAACTGCAGTACAACTGGCTTCAACTCAAAGTTGTTGGCCTGTATGGGCGACCTCTGGATGATTGATTATGCGGCTGTCAGTGGCATTGAAAAATCCCCAAATAACATCTACGGGTCATCTGGCTAACGTGCTTGATTATTCCCCACATTACTAGCTAGAGGTACTTGCTCATGTACCCTCTGATTTGGGTTACCTCCCGGTTTTGGCTAATTCTTTGTGTTATGTTGGTTTTCCATACTGTCTTGCAACTGAAGAGTAGTCTCTTCACTCTAGATCAAGGTTTCGAATTTTGTTCAAGGTTTTCTCTAACTCTAGATCAAGCGGTATCAATAATTCTTTCACTTGTCTTCGCAGACACTTTGGTCACTCTTCCTGAAACACCATAGGGTCACTAAAGAAACAAGTAATAAAAGAGAAAATAAAATAAAAAATAGAAAACAAAGTTCAGAGTAAGATTCTTGCTAGTTGTTATCAATATCAACATCGAAGGAAAACTCTTCGACAACGGTGCCAAAAACTTGACGGTTTCTTATACGTGTCTACAATTCGAATGCAAAATAGTCGTTCACATAAGTGCACACTTCATGGTTAAGCAGTATGGTGATAAGTCAAGTGTCAATCCCACGAGGAGCTCCCGTGTTGACTACCAAATTAACCAATTTGAATTCTATCTGATGAATTGATTAATGTGTTTCTAAGGGGTATAAATGATGATGGAAATGTAAAAAGTGTTACTTTATGGTCCAAGGCTATAGGGTCTCGACTTCACCATGCTATACTCGATGGGTTATAATTACATTATTCGACTATGGTTAGATCATTCGGTAATGGAGGTCTCTGCTTATGTTTATATGTTGTTCTTTCTCAAGGAATGTCATTATCTCTAGAAGAGGGTGGATTGCATCTCTACATCAACCTGAACCTCTAGAGGGTATATATCTCTGACCTTTATACCATATATCGAATAAAGGGTTTTCTCCTCCTTCTAGTTGATGATCCGATGCCCTATTCATGTCCCTAATGATTATGGTTTCTCAACTTCCAATCACTAGCTATGCATGTCAATAATAGTAATTATTAACAAGTGATTAAAATAAAACAAAACATTCTTGGGAAGATTTTAGCAAAGTCAAACGGGAAATGAAAATTAAGCTTTCATCGTCATGTAGTCTTGGATATGTCGAAACCTAGATTGTGTTTTAGAACATGGCTAATAGAAATACAACCATAGATGATAGAGAATTCATAGATCTATGCAAAATGATAGGCACTGGACTGGAATGACGAGTAATGTCGTTGATTGCACTATTGCCCTTCTTCTCCAACAAAGTCTCTTACTCTTAGATTTGCACTTCCCTGCTTTGCCTGACTCTCCCCACTTAGGATTTTCTCATTGCTTTTATACCTTCTTCATGGGTTCATGGGCTTCTAGAGATGTCACAACGTGACACTACACAATCGGTGGTGTCTCGGCATCAAAGTGGGATCCATATGGCACCTTGGCGCCAACATTGGGACTTCACATGGCGCCTTGACGCCATTATTGGCCTACGTTGGCGCCTTGGCGCCAACAAATCCCTCAAGCAGGTGTAGTTCATCCTCCTTTGGCACCTCTGTGTGGCAGGGCTTCTTTAAGCTTCTCGGATTGTTCTTCGCTTTGTTTTTGCCTTCTTTGCCTCTTCTTCTCTAAATTGAACCTGAATATGAATATTTGCTATCAGCAGTTTAAAGGGTGTATTAGCACTAAAATGCATGAAGTTCAGGAGTACAATGAGCACCATTTAGATGCTCATCACTGAAGTTAAATACAGAAAAAAGTTATATTAATATCAACAGTATGTATTAGAGATTAAAAATACCTTAGATTTTCGTCAACTTGTTTTTCCTTGATGAGATGTGCAACTTCTTCAATACCATCACATGACTCAAAATCTTGATATAAAGTCAAAATACATGTCATGTTAAGTTCTATTATCTATTAAAAGAGTAGTACATGCAAACCCAATATGAGATCAAATACTTTCAATGATACCTGGTGAGTCCACTATGCTAAAATCGAACAACGAATGGATGGTCCCGATTATATATGCAAGGGCATTTAAGATGCATAAAATATGCTAATCATGCAATCATATCACTAGCAAAAACCAAATGATGGTATACCATTTGATTTGTTGATGAATCAACATTATTGCGATTAAAGCATCCAAGCACACACCCTGCTCAAGTACCCCTTTAGTTAACAATATGTAAAGCCCTAAAAATAACCTAGCAGCTATAACATGTTTAGGGTATAAAATAAGTTACATTTTATTTTTCTTGAATTTATATTGTTAAAGAACTAAAAAATGATAAAACCCGAAAATTTTAAAAGAATTAAGGTTAAATTGGTAAAATGTCAAAATAAGGACCCAAGGGTCATAAATGAGAAGTGTATGTGTCAAAATGGAAGAAGGGTAACAAGTTGAATAGAAAATGAAAGAGAAAAGAAGGATTAAAATGCAAAAATGAGAAATAAGGAAATAATGTGCTAGCCCAGGCAAAGGCTAGTAGAGGTTTTGAGTTAAGACCAAAAATTGGTCTTTGAATAGCATTTCTCATTTGGCATATCTTCACATTGAGAACTAGGGCACGGTTGAGAGAGTGAGAGAGGAGACCAAGTTGGCTTTGTGCTCTCCAAGGATTTGAGTCAAACAAAGAAGAAGGAAGAAGAAGGAAGTGAAAAGAAAGAGATTAAAGATATGAAACTAACCCCTTTAATGTTGTGTTTGGGTTTGATGAAAACCCCAAATCAGAATAAAAGTGTTTTAAATGGTTGTAGATAAGTTTTGGGTTCAGTTTCAAAGTGCTTTTGGGTTAGGATTGATTTTGAGGAATTTTTGTATAAAGGAAATGTTGGGGTTTTAGGGGAGATGATGTCAAAATTTTTCAAAACCCATGTTTTTATTTGGCCATAACTTGGCCATCACTCATCAAATTGAGTGATTCAAATTTCTGGGTAAACTAAATTCTAGGAAAAAAAAAAACCCTTGAAATAAATGTATTCAAATTTGGACACCATTCGACCCAAAGATTCATCAAAGTGAGGCTCTGTTTTCAAGCAAATTCTGGTTTAGTTTGGTACAATTTTGGTGTGTTGGAACAGTTTTGGTATTTAGGCCATAAGTTGAGTTTCACTCATCCAAATTGAGTGATTCAAATTTGTGGGTAAACTAGACTTCTAGGAGAACAAATATCCTTGAAATAAGTGTATTCAAATTTGGACTCCATTGGACCCAAAAATTCGTCAAAGTGAAACTCTATTTTCAGCAAATTCTGGTTATGATTTGAAAATAAAGTAGTCCCGATTGTTTTGAACATATCTTGAATTTCAGTGCTCCGAATTTGATGATTCCAATTTCTGAATAAAATAGATTTATAGGGAAACAATGGACTTGAAGGAAGTTGGGTAAAATGCAGCTCATTTGTTCCCAGAAAATTTTACTTGAAGTTAGTGAAAACAGCACAACTAGAAACCTAAATAAGCACAACTAATATTGTTCTCTAATTGTGATGGATTAGGGGTTGGTGACGAGGAAGCGACCTAAGAATGGGATTACGAGGGCCCGAGTTAGGAAGCGACAACCTTTGGGTTTGTTCTCCATACCTCTTCTTATTTCAAGTTTTGTGATTTTTGGTTGAAATGACTTTGGCTTCATATGATTTGTTTTAAGCGATTTGGGAAAATTGATTTCAAATGCATTGCCATAAAAAAATCACATGAGCATCGAAATGTATTATTTGAGTATAAATATATATACAATATTTTAAATTACTATGACTGAGTTTTAATGCCCTTAATAGAATTTTATCCGTCATATTTGAGTTAGGATAGAGATTGGTATACGATAAAGTCATCTGCGATCTTTGTGAGCGGAATGAAATATAGTGGCATACCCGATCTGTAACCATTGAGTTATGTGATGTTATAAAATGTTTTTATATCGGCTGCCAGCCTAGTGGAATTTGTCTTGCAGGTGATTTCGTTATCTTATGCACCAAAAGAAATGGTTAAATTCATTTAAGGGAAAAATTATAAGCAAATGTGTGAAATACATGATTTGAGTTTCGAATGAAATATTGCATATGAAATTGTATACTTTGAAGTGATCAAATGATTTGCAAATGAAAGTATGTGAAATAAGCACACACACACACACACACATATATATATATATATATATATATATATATATATATATATATATATATATATATATATATATATATATAAATATAATACTGGACTATTGAATTGTGTGCTCAAAACATTGTTGAGGAAAAATATTTGTGTTTAATTGGAAATGAAGAGAATTACATGAACCACTAAGCATGAAAATGCCAGCACGTTATTTTATCGCCATACAGTACCTGATGGCTAAGACGAAGCGAAGCCGCGAGTTTAGAGTCATTGTTGAATCGTGCGGAGTAAAAGTAAATGCTCCGTCTCATGCATACATTTCATCCCATGACATTATTTGATCCTTTTTGTAATGAAACAAAAAATGTATAAGTTTTCATTGGAAGAACATATTTGATTTATTTGTGGAGATGAACTCAGAGTAATGTTTTTATGGTAAATAATGTTGAGGCATACATTCCATATTGAACAAAGAGCGTTGAAGGTGAAATTGGAGCCCTCTTTACTTAGAAATGATTATGCGACATTTATTTCTATAGTAGAAAATGTATATATGGCAAAGCGGTAGCATCCGGATGCAGTTCGCCTCTTAGGCATTTGGAGTTAGATAAGGTGTGACATATTTAGTGGTATCAGAGCCTAGGTTTAAGTGGTTCTATAAAATGATTTTTGAAATTGTTTGTGACATGCATTGCATTTGCATATAAAGGATGACGTGACTTTAATGAAGATCTTGTCGACCTTAATAGGTTAAGCATGGATAGTTCAGGCCACCATAGGGGTCGAGGTATTTCGGGAAGTCGCCCGAAATAGCCAGATTAGTGTGGATGGTGGGCGGCGATACGCCCATCGATACATAAGCAAAGGTCGACGGCGGGAGAGTGCGGTGATATCCTCCGACCATATGGCTTAAGCCTTCTGAGAAGAAGTGCAACTAGCTGCGGTTGTCTCATCAGCGGTAAGCCATAGAGAGAATGGCAAGATATCACGCCTGGAGTTTTTGGAAGGATGATGAGCCTTCCATGGTGGAAAATTGGCTCGAAGAGCGCGAAGAATGCCGACAAATGCCGCTGCACACCAAAGAAAATATAGAGTGAAAATGCGATATCCCTTTGCTAGAGATGGCCAGCTTATCATCTTATGTGTCCAACTTTCTTATGATGCTTCACCTTTACCATTGATACTCCTTCCTTTCTCCCATGTGATGAGCGCCATCCTTAGGCCCTTTAGACTTATTATAATAGGAAGAAAGTAACATAATATGGTCCCTTACTCCTTTAACTTTATCATACTTAATATTATTCAAAATGTCCAAGTAATGATGCTTATCATTCATGTCAAACTTGATAAAACTTCTCCTATATCCTCAAGAAGTCCCTTTGCTATCCACCTTAGGAATGATAGCATATACAACTTCATCAAGCAATTCTCCATCATCATCATACAACACTTGTTAGAGTGCTTCCAATCCTCATATAGTTTCTTAACAATTGCACTGCTCTCATCAGTCGGTTTCTCAAGTGGATCTATCTCTAAAGCCTAATCCAATTTCGTAAATGTCATATTCATAACTAAAGTCTTCTTCCACTTCTGATAATTTGTCCCATCTAATTTCATCATGGCAATCATTAGCAGAATATTCGAGGGTATAGTAGCTATGAGAATAATAAACACAACAAGGCATTTAAAATATATAAAACAATAACTATTTTCCAGCCCCTCAACACAAAACATAAAATCCATATCGCTAGGGTCTTTATAGCACTAAAGATACCCTTTCGCAAGCTAGGGATAGTCAACCAAATAACCACAATCAAATGCATTGAACTAAATTACCGATAGGGTAACTTAGAACTTGCGATTCATGGCATTCAATCAACTTCCACTACCATTCCATGCGTCATGCAAAACAACTAAAAACCATTGATAGGGTAACCACAGATTATCCATATAGACCGCGAACCGTCTTGTAGGTGGAAAATAGCATTGTGATTTTATGGAATGGGTAAAATATCACTGTGCGATACACATTACATTGAGTACGCTGCACAGGCAAAAATAAGTCTCACGACAGATGAGTACACAAATCCACCTTTACTATATACCAACTAGCATAAAGCCTCTTTAGGAAAACTAACACAATTCAATTCTAAACATAGATATTTTAATTTAATTCAAGAAATTTGAGGAAATTGAATAATAAATGAAATAAATAAATAAATAGGATTAGGGATTTATTTATTTTATAATAAAAAATAATAAATAAATAACAATATTATTTATTTCTTTATGTATAATGAGATTTATCAAATTTATTGTGTTTAATATCACAATGAGGCTCAAAAATATTCATTTCATACAAAGAACACAATCACATAATACAAGGAAGTTATCAAAACTTTCCATTTAGTTGAAACCTTAACGAGAAAGAAAACAGAAACTAAGGAAAATCTTAAAATTGTAAAAATTTGGAAATAAATAAGTAAATAAATAAATAATATATATATATATATATATATATATATATATATATATATATATATTTATGGCAACCTATAATATTAAAATTATATTTTATATTCAAAGATCCTTGGTTGCGATGGAGTTTGCCAATTAGATATGGCAACAAAGGACCATCATGAGAATATTTGAATAGATTCTTAATATAATTACTTTTTTTTTAATGTTTCCAAATATTTTATTTATTTATTTAACTGTGCTCGATTCCAAATAAAAAAAATAAAAAAATAAAAAACAAGAAAGCGAAATAAATAATAATAATAATAATAATAATTGAGTCATGTACATATGTGTCTCAGAGAGATTTCAGGCATAACATATACATGACAAGAAATCTCATATTCATCGAGAGGAAATAATAAATAACATATACATAGATGAATGATCAATAGCCAAACACAAACCAATATATACAACGGGAACATGATCATTATAATAACAAATTACAAAGGAATTTATATTGCATAATAACCAGGCTCTTGATACCAATTGTTAGAGATCTTTGAAGAAGATATACTGATCAAAATTTGTATAATAATTCTTTTAAAACATAGAATATACTAACCTCCAAACGCAGTCATTGATAAATCATATCTGAAATCTTGTGAGACAAAAAACATCGCAAAAAATAGTGCCTATGGATAGGCTACCTTCAAACCACTCTCTTATTTATGAAAACCTAGATCACCAAAAAAATACAGCATATCATTGTTTACTTGCCCTAAGCCTTTTTATAGTTTGTGCAAGTTATAATGGGTTTTTAAAGAGAGTTGGTCCTCCAGTCCAATGGGCCAACTAGAGTTTTATAGAGAGTGTGTGACCGAGGGCCCTACTATAAAATAGTAAACAAGCCATTTCCATTAATGGCATAAAAATTGGCCCAGGGAATAACTGATTATGCTAATTTCATAAAATTATTTATCTAACGGTTTTCATCTTTTGTGATTTTTAGTGATTTTGATTATATGTTTCTATTGATGTATTGCTAGTTTGAATCAATGAAATTATTTTTCTCTTCGAAAAAAAGGAAGGAGGGGGAAAGTCTGCTACTAGTATATAAAAAAAAGAGAATTGTGTGTATTGGGTAGCCTATCTATCAGCAACCATATTGCCCTCTGCCTGAGGAGTGAGGACATGTGCAAAGCTGAATTGTGTGTTTGCTGCATAGATCGATCTGAGTCCCCCCGTGGACAGTCTTCATTAATTATTTGACCAAATTTAATCAGATGGATGAGTCTCCTCCGACTCTCATTCCTTAATTTAGAGTGGATTTAGAGTGGAGTGGATTTGAATATTGCATTGTGTAGTGTAGTAATGTTTTTGCATCGAACTCTCGATTTATGGCCTTATTATAAGTTATGTCATGTGGAGCTAGCTCAAGCAACCATCAATATCGTATTGCTTCTAATCTAACTCCCAATGTTTATCATTTGGTTGTGAACTGCTCAAACTGAGGGGATCAATCGAGGGGCATCAGATCTGGCTATGGATATATATATAGCTCTTCTATATGTGAGTTCAATGTCCCACGATCCCTTTTGCCATATATCCATATATAGATCCTGTATTGTTAATTAATATCATACGTGGACTGTTTTTCATTAGGAAGCCAAGCATCATACCATAGCTAGGGATTTTGTAAAACCCGAGAAAAATGCAATTTTTCTAAAAAATGGTAAAACAGTAATTTGTAGCTGAAGTACAGGTTGAAAACCGATGACGAAACAGACTTCACTGTTGGAATCATCTCGCAAAATCTAGCTATCCAGTTGAATTTCGTTGGATTCCGAGATAGTCGAAATTTCACGTATTTCGAGGCATGAGTGTTGGATGACACATGGAGTGGTGCCACATGGCATGACCATGTGAATGCCACATGGAAAGCTTAGAGAAGGGCACATGGCATGAGAATCATGTGGTGTGGCATTGCCACCCTAGTACGTAATGTCCATGTGACACATGGCAAATGAATCATATGAAGACACATGTCATGTGAGAAGAATAGGAAAGTGAGAGGAAGTTTCCTCTCACTTGGTCACACCAAGGAAAAATCAATTCGGTGGAGGAGAGGAGAAAAGGAGAAAAAGAAAAAGAAAAGAAAGAAAGGAAAGGAGAAAAAGAAAGGAAATGAAAATTAAAGAATGGAGAAAAAAGAAAAGAAAATGAAGAAAGGAAAGAAAAAGAGGAAAAACAAAAGAGAGGAGGAAGATCGTGCATGGAGAAGAAATGAAAAAGAAAAAAAAAGGGCTTCGATTCACAGTGTTATTGTGAGAATCATTAGTACGAGGAATTAAAGTTGGTCTGCTCGTGGGGAGCTACGGTAGGTGCGAACAAAAGAGTAGGGTTTTCTCCTACGCGATTCTCGTAATCTAAGGGGCGTAAATGGCATTGTGGATTCGACCCGACCGTAGAAATTTGAGTTTTCGAACGATTAGGGTTGTTTTCGGGATTGTTTTCGGGCTAAGTTTGAGAATTCATGGCTGAATTATAGTAGGTTAATGATGATCTTGGGAAATTTGTTAAAAAAAATAAATGAATAAATAAAACAAAAGCTTAAATTTAAGGTGAGTCAGTTATTTCAATCTGGGAAATAATAAGTGGATTTATATTTCTAGGAATTGCTAGTTTGTATGGACTATTTATGTGTGTTGTTCTTTAAATTTTATGACATACTAAATGTGTTGTGAATATGTTGATATATTGGTGTTATATATATTAGCATGAATGGATGTAAATTATATGCTTTTGATATAATTATCCATGGTACTTGGCATCAAGTACGGGTTATAAATTGTTTTATGTAGTGTACATTATACATGTAACATGAGATAACATGTAGTGGCATTTCGCATTGCATATGCATGAGAAACATTGCATTTCATGGGTGTGAGTGCATGGTGGGTAAATCGACACTGCGTTTGGTGTTTGATTGGGTGGGCTCGGTAAATTGGACAACATCTAATAGAGTCGCACGGTTGCATGAAATGGAAAATATGTATCGAGGTATCATGAGAAAGGATAGATCCCTCGGATGAAAAACCCGCCAATTATAGTCAGACATAGTCCCTAGCGGTGAAAGGCCGTAAAGTGTATGGGTTTGCGGAGCCCACGGTGAGACACCAAAAAATCGCTACCCACAAAAAAGCACATGGATTTTGAATATAAAATTTCATTGTGATATATCATCCAAAAAGCTTTTGGTTTATAAACAAATGAAATTAGTTTTGAAAATGATCATTGGATGTAATCCATAATGACGGTTTTTCATACTTGGCATAAGCATGTGTGAGGGAGTCGGTGAGGACTCGGGACATGGGGCATGATGAGTCTCATCTCATTTCATAGCATGTAGGATTCCATGTAGAATTGGCATATTCTTCATTGGAATGTTGATGTGTGTATTGTGTGAACATGGTTTGCATATGCATAGGTGGGAGTAGCCCTTGTAGGAGTTATCGCTTCTTGGGTGTGCATGCTCACCCCGTCATTAGGACCCCTTTCAGGTGTAAGGTTATGTCGCAGTGGCTGACCCTCATGCGGGATTTGTGGGGTGTGAAGAAAGCCGAACTATGGCTTTGAGAAACCTTTTTGTAAAAAAAAAAAAAAAAAAAAGATTCTACATGTAATATTTTGTATATAAGAAAGTTGTAACTCTAACTCTTATGAACTGTTTTGATAAATTTGTATATTTTTCTAAAATATATGGGCATGAATGGATCTCGGTGAATGTGACGTGATATGGTGGTATCGAGATATGCGATACCCAAGTATTATGTGCGTTGATAGGTTGTCAACATGACCCCCAGTTTTTTGGGGCGTCACAAATTCTCCATCTGTGATACATTTGAGCAACCCAGTAATGGTTGTGACAAGAAGAGCCCGATGAGTCTAATTTGGGTTGATGGTTCGCGACTTTTTCGGGCTAAAAGCGAAGTTTTTACCCGACCCACTTTATTTATTTTAACGTTACTTCTAACCAATGTAGTTAATTAGAAACGAAAACTTGTGTATATTCATCTTTAGTAGTCAAACTAGTTTAATGTTTATTATGGTTTGTTTTGGTGTATGTACTTTTTCTTGAAACTATTTACTTTTTCCTATTCTTGGAGGGATGTTCCAAGTATAAGCCATGGGAAAAGCGAATTTTGAAGGATCTTTTGTCTATTGATCATTAATCAAATTTCAAACTTCAATCTTTGTGATTATCTCTCTTAGTTTCTTATCTCTTAAGTGGGTGTCCTTGAGTGGTGATCTAAACAAAATTCTTATCTTTGGAGTGGTGTTTCTTATATTCAAAGTGGTGAATTTGTTCATATCCTACCGTATCAGTTTTCTGGTCTGGTATCATTTGGTATCAAAGCTTTGGTTCATGTTTGTTTTTGTTGGAATTATCTCTTCAAGTTCTTGTGTTTCATCATGGCAAGGTGTGGAAATCCTATTCCTCCAAAAGTTCAAGGCATGAATGACTATGAACGTGATTTGGAGATTGCATATTTGAGGAAGACAATTAAACTGATGCAAAGACAATTGGAACATCAACAAAATGATGCCCAACTTAGAAGGAATCGACGTGAAGCACATGGGGAGGTGGAAGATTAGAATCCATTTGGCATTGATAGTGGTTCCAATGATGAGGATCATGACCTAAAGGCGAAGGCAGCCAAGGAAACATGAAGGTGGTATGAAGGTTGAACTTCTAGAATTTGATGGCAAAATGCAAGGTGATGCCTTTCTTGATTAGCTATTTTTTGAATTGAAAGAATTTTATGAGGAAAGGAAGGTGAAGTTGGTGGCTATTAGATTAAAGGGCTATGCTTCACTTTGGTAGGAGAATATGAAAATGGAAAGGAGTAGAGAAGAAGGAGACCTATTTAGACTTGGAAGAAAATGAAGAGGGGGTTAAAGAAGAGATTTCTTTCTGAAAATTATAAACAAGATAATTACACAAAGTTCTATAATTTTAAGCAATACAATTTGTCCGTGGAAGAGTATATAAGAGAATTTGAATATGTGATGCTTAGATGTGATATTAAAGAACTTAAGGAGCAAACCATTGGATGGTTCTTGGGAGGTTTGAAAAAGGAGTTTGCTGATGTAATTAGATTGCAGAGATATTGGTCTTTTAATGATGTTGAAAAAATTTCCAATCACCATTGAACAACAACGAGGAAGTATTAGCCCCAGGGCAACCCTAAGCGAGTTCTAACCGGAGGTCTTTGCTTCTAGTTCCAACAAACCTTTTGACAAAGGTTCAACTTCTAGCAAAAATGAAGTACATAATGGAAGTACGGTGCAAAAGCCCTCAAGCATTTATAATTCTGCCTAGCAAAGTTATAGATGTCAAGGGTATGGTCCCATTGCTTATGATTGTCCTAACCGAAGGGTAGTGACCATTAGACAAGAAGTGATTGAAGAAGAAGCGGAAGAGTGAACCCGAAGATAAGAAAATGAAGAATTTCTTGAATATGCGGTTGAAGGGCTTTCGATGATTAGAAGGAGCCTCAATGTGATTCAAGAGAATGAAGAGGCATGGCTGGGAGATAACATTTTTCAAACCAAATGCACTAGTCATGGAAAAGTGTGTAATGTGATCATTGATAGTGGAAGTTGTACTAATGTGGTGGCTGAAGAGATGGTGGCTAAATTGAATTTGAAGACTGAGCCTTACCCTCAACCATACAATATTCAATGGTTTGAAAGTTGCAAAGAAGTGTTTGGTTTCCTTCTCCATTGGTAAAAACTACAAGGATGAAGTTTGGTGTGATGTTGCTATAATGGATGCATGCGATTTGCTGCTAGGAAGACCATGGTAGTATGATCGAAAGGTTTCTCATAATGGTTTAAAAAATACACATTCTTTTATCAAAGATGGTGTTCGGATTGTGTTGGCACCTATGAAACCAAAACAGAAAATTTACTAAGGAGATTGGGAATTCTGTTCTTACAAGTTCACAAGTAAAGGATGCCTTGGCTAATCAAGATGAGATTTATGCTATCTTGGTTATAGATGCTGCGATTCCTCAACAAGCACTTATTCATGATTTATTGCTGCCATTATTGGAGGAGTTCAAATACATGGTTCCAAATGAGATTCCTATTAGATTACCAATAATGAGGAATATCTAGCATCGCATTGATCTTGTTCCTGGTTCTGCACTTCCAAAGCGAGTTTGCTTCTTAGGAATGAACCCGATCTGACAAACACAAGTTACAAAGGCGTCATCGATGAAGACTTATAGCATAAGGATTAATTCGTGGGAACATGAGTCCATGTGTTGTTCCAACTCTTTTAGTTCCAAAGAAAGATGGGGGCTTGGCACATGTGTGTTGATAGTAGAGTTATTAACAAGATCACTATAAAGTATCGGTTTCCTATTCCGTGGTTGGATGACTTACTTAACCAACTTCATGGAGATGAGGTATTTTCCAAACTTGATCTTCGGAGTGGTTACCATCAAATCATAATGAGAGAAGGACATAAATGGAAGACAACTTTCAAAACAAGAAAAAGGTTGTATGAATGGCTTGTGATGCCATTTGGGCTTTCTAATGCTCCGAGTACTTTCATGAGGCTTATGAAACATGTTCTTACTCCATTCTTAGGAAGGTTTGTTGTTGTTTATTTTGATGATATTATGGTTTATAGCAAATCTATGCAGGAGCATATGGAGCATTTGAGGAGTGTTTTCCAAACCTTGAGGGAGCAAAGGTTGTTTGCTAACTTGCAAAAGTGTCATTTCTTTACAGATAACCTTGCTTTCTTAGGCTATGTGGTTTCTAGTGAAGGTATTAAGATGGATCTTAGCAAGGTGGAAGTTATAGAGAGCTAGCCAATTCCTAAATCCATTCATACTATAAGGAGTTTCCATGGAATGGTCTCTTTCTATAGAAGGTTCATCAAACATTTTAGCACACTAGTGGCTCCCATCACTTAATGCATGAAAGGGGGAGTTTTCAACTGGACTAAGGAGGCTCAAGAAAGCTTTGAAGCTATCAAAAGGAAGATGACAACAACCTTGGTTCTAACACTTCCAAATTTTAGCAAAGTGTTTGAATTTGAAAGTTAAGTATGACTTATGACCTAACGAAGGGGGGTGAATTTTTTTGTAGAAACTTTTTGTAACAGAATAAATCTTCAACTTGATTTAAGAGTAATTACATAAAGAGATGAGGATAAAGAATGCAAACTCGGATTTATAGTGGTTCGACACACCCTTGCCTACGTCCACTTCTCCTTAACCTTCAATCGGTGAGGGTTCCACTAGGTTCAAGCTCCAGCCCTCCTTTTACACTTGGATTTTGGCTCTAATGGGCTCTTCATAATTCCTTCAAGCTATACACACTTGAAGAGTTTCAAGCTCCAATCCTGAGCTTCTTTCTTTTCCACTTGGATTTTGGCTCCAATGGGCTCTTCACAATTCCTTCAAGCTATACATACTTGAAGCTTTCTCAGTTAAGCACAATGAGACACTCTCTCAAGCTCTCAAGATATTTCAAATACAACTCAAGCTTTTGATCAATACAAGGGTGCACTCTACGATATGCAAATGAAATGAATGCCTTAAGAAATTTCACTTTAATTGATTATCAAGAGAAATGATAGTTGAGAAAATATACAATAAGTCTCATATCCATTAAGTGATCCCAAACCTCACATTTATAAAGTACAGGAACTTGGTAGCAATTAAGCTATGATCGATTAGAATAGCCGTCATTGTTTTCTATAAACTAGCCATTAATGCGCTTGTATGTTATCGTTTTATAGTCATGGGAATTCGATCGTTTGATGAACCGGTCGACCATTTCACTTAATCAGTCAATCGTTCCTTCAATGCACTTCAGCCCATTGTTTTCTAACCTTTGGAATTCGACTATTGCACTCGACCAGTCGACCATTTCACATAACCGGTCGACCGTTTTCTCTTCTAGTCTTTGGATGAGCTACTACATCGAACCAATCAAGTTTCACACCTCATTTGGTTCCCAACCAGTCAACCGTTTCAGCGACTAGTTCCAGATGGATGCTATTGGATCCAATCGATCGAGTTTCCCCACTCTTCTGGTTCCAATTGGTCGACAGTTTCAATCGATTGACACCAACCGGTCAATCGTTTCATCTGGTATGCCACAATCGGATGACCAACCATTCTACCTTATCCGATCGACCGGTTCAACAGGTAGACCACGAACCGGTCAAATATTCAAACTCATGTGTTGTTTCTTTAAAACACTTCTAAACCTTAGATGTTTCATTGAAGCACATTTTAGGATTATAAAGCCTAAGGTTTTATGCTTGAACTCAAGTTTTCAAAGGATATTCAATTTATGAATTTGAAAACCAAGTTGTAAGTGATGCATGATAAATGATGATATCCTAAAGTGAACCAATGCATTCATCTTACATAGATTCCTAAGCTAACAAAATCTTCACTTGATGTTTGAGCTTAGAGTCTTGGTTAGTTGTCATCTTGGTTCTTTTATTTGATTGAACTTCACTTTCAAGAGCTTGATCAACTACATCATTGTCATCTTAAGCTTGAAATATCTTCATTTGATGCTTGATCAATTCAGCCTATCACTCGACTTTGTAGTAGTAACCAATAACTTTGGTTTCTTACAATCAAAACCTTAACTAGAGGTACCCTTAGGCTAATATAATTGGATTGTGATGCATCCAATGTGGGAATTGGAGTTGTTCTTAGCCAAGAAGACCCATTGCTTTCTTTAGTGAAAAGTTAAACGATGAAAAGAGGAAGTATTGCACATATGACAAATCTATGCCATCATTTGAGGTATTGGTCATCAGAATCACTACTTGCTGCCTAAGGAATTTGTACTCAATACAAGCTAGGTGCTTGACATGCAAAATGGGTAGAATTCCTTCAAACTTTTCAATTTGTTCTTAAACATAAATCTAGGAAATTGAATAAGGTGGCAAATGCATTAAGTAGGAGGCACACTTTGTTGAATGCTAAGCAATCTATGGCGGTTGGTTTTGAGATTGTTCAAACTCTTTATAAAAATGATTATGATTTTGGAAATATTTGGAAAGCTTGTTTAAGTGGACCAAAGACCCAATTCTTTATCCATGATGGTTATCTTTCAAGGGCAAACAACTTTGTATTCCGGATTGCTCACTTAGAAAGCCATAATTCGGGAGAGCTCATGGTGGAGGGCTTGTTGGACACTTTGGCAGAGATAAAACATTGATTCTGGTGCAAGAAAAATTATATTGGCCTAAGCTTGTGCAACATGTTGAGAAGATTGTGAGTAAGTGTGTTACTTGTCACAAAGCTAAGATGCATGGAAACAATGTTAGATTGTATACTCCTCTTTTGATTCCAACAACACCATAGGAATGTGTTAGTATGGATTTTATTATGGGATCGCCAAGAAATCAGAGAGGTAAAGATTCAATTTTGGTGGTAATGGACAACTCAATTTTGCTCACTTGAAAAACAAAAAACAGTGCTAAACATTTATAGATTTTTTATTTTCAAAGAAATGGAAACAAACAGTAAATTGTGGCTTCACTCATTTTCCAAACAATATCAAGGAAATATATACGTAAGCTGCAGGCATTGATATAGGCTCCAAAATGACACAGAGCTAAACTCAACCCTCCTCTCTCATCCTCCTTCAAGATTTCCCAACTCTCTCAAGCTGCTATACCGGCCAAACTCCCTTCTGAAGGAGGACTTGAAAACAGACATACGCCAGAGTTGTTGAAATATTCGTTAGCTTGAAGAGTACTCGAAGGGAAAGTTAAGGTTCCAGTATATAGCAGCAGCGCATCACCGATAGCTGGCCCAAACACGCGTACCAATGGACAGCGATAAGGAGCTTGAGATCAGGAGAGGGTACTCCGCCGACCTGCTTTGAAGGCGCGTATGCCCTCTTGTCTCAGTCCACACTAAGTCGACTCAATGAGTGGTAACTGCAACTCAGTACGAGTCCCGAAGGGTCGAACCCTAGCTCACCGTCTGAGGGAAGATGAAGAGATTAGGAAGAATTCGAAGGGCGTTGAAGGCGTGTGACACTAACGGTAATCTAGCTCGACGCTCATTGGTCTGTGAGTTCAGGAGGATCAGCATCGATCGAATCATCCACAGCTGCTTTGCAGGTGTGGACGACGAGTGTAATTATGTGATACTGATCAACGGAGGATAACGAGTACGTAGTTAACTTAACAACGTTGTTAAGGATAACGAAAAATGTGAACTGAAGTAGACTGACTAGCTTAGGGGCTATTCATAAACTGATCCAAACTAGAAAATCTGACCGGACCAAACCGGAGAGGAACCGATCCAGTCTCCGATTCCAGAAAAAAAAAATTACAGGTTTCGATCCAGTCAATCTAAAACTGGAAAAAACTGGACCCAGATTAAACCTGATTTTTTAAACTTTAGAATAGGGTAAAAAATTTATCTTATACTTATATTTTTATATAATATTATCAAATTTAATAGTCATTTATCATTTATTATTTATTTACAATTAGATAATTCTTTATCTTTATTTATATATAGATAATTTATTATCATTTATTTACAAATAGATAATTCATATTATTTATTTAAAAATAAATAATTTTTATTATTTATTTATAAATGCATAATAATTATTAGTGATTTTACATAATTTATAATATGAATTTTTTCTATAAATAATATGTGTTTTAAAAACGGATCGGATCTTGAATCGAAAAGTTATTGGTTCACGGGTCGAATTGGTGACGTAATAAATATATAATTTATATTTTTATTAAATTTAAAAATAAATTTAAAATATATAGATTAATAATATTTAAAATATTATTTATTTCATTTAATATAAACAAATTAGTATTTTAAAATTTATTAAGAAAATATGTATGATGCTAAATATGAAAATATATTAAAATGGAAGAAAACTTATTTATATAAATATGTTTTAACTAATACAATATATAACGTTATTTATTAAATATATAGAAATCCAAAAGGGTGGCATAGTGGTAGAGTGCTCCCCATGTGAATCCATGGTCAGGAGTTTGATTCAAGTGGTTGTTTGCTGTTTTGAATTTATTTTTCTTCTCTCCTTATACAAGTCCCACATCGAAAAATGATGAGAGATTAAGTGAGTTTATAAGCAATATTAGAACTAGAAGATGTCATAAGCACGCGCAGGCTTGAGAAAGTATTGAGTCCCTGTTCAATTGGGTCGTGTTTGGGTGAACTCCTTTGCAATTGGGTCGATGCTACCCTCTCTTATTTCTTCTTTTTCCTGCAATGACTTCAACTTCTTCTGCCAACAATGATTTCAGCCCAAGTTGAACTTATCTTTTTCTCCCAATCCATTTTCAACCTTAATCTTTTCTTCTTTTTTTCTCTCAATTCACTTTCAGCCATAATCTAGGCTTTTTTCTACTGTTTTTCTGCCTCCATTATCCCCTTTTAGCCCTAAGTAGGGCATTTCTTTTTGTTTTCATTTTACTAGAAAAAAAAATGATGTTTTGTTGGTGAAAAATAAGTCGTACCCCTAAGAAATCAATTGTTACTTAAAGAAGTAAAGACATAAGAAAAAAAATGGAGAAGAAGCACACCTTTTCGAAGCTTACGCCTCGTAGAATCAACTTAGGGAATTATGGGCTTCCACTGAAAGTGATTGGAAGGTGGTTGAAGGGTAGTTATTTTTTTAAAGGAGTTTAAGTTGTTGACTGATCAAGTTTCTGACTCATTATATGTGACAAGCAATTCTACCTTCTTTTACATTGCTCGTGCTCTAAATCAGTCGAATAAGTGGCTGATAGTGATGATACAATTTTAGACTTTTAGCTCTGACAATGAAAAATAAATTTGATAAATATTGGGGAAATATTGAGAAAATGGATGTATTGATTTATATAGGAGTCATTCTTGATCAAAGGTAGGATTAATTGGTTTGAAACTTACTTTTACTCGATTGTATGAAACACCCAAAGGTGAAGAATTAGGTGAAGACATGTATAGTAATGCATGTCATTTGTTTGATGATTATAGGAGGATGTATGCTCCGTTCACTCCCCATAATGATGTAACAACTTCTACTTGTGGATTTACTACTCCAGAGTCTACTAGTTCTGATCTCAAGAAGGATAGAAGACAAAGTGAAAAGGATGAGAACTGATGGTAGATATGGAAGATCAGAATTTGAAAGGTACTTGAATGAACAATTAGGAGAACATGAGTTAGAGTTCGAAATATTGACTTGGTGGAAAATATATGCTCATAGATATCCAATCTTGGCATACTTAGCTCGTGATATATTAGCAATGTCGATCTCTACTGTTGCATCTGAGTCTGCGTTCAGTGCTAGGGTCGTCATCTTGATCCATTTAGGAGCTCTTTGACTCCTAAGGTAATATTTTAATTTTTTTTCTCTCTTTTTTTTTTTTTTTTTTTTTTTGTGTGTGTAACTTTTAACTTATTTAATTCTTTGCATATCGATAAAAAATGATGGTGCAAGCACTTATTTGTACTCAAGATTGGATTCGTCCTAAATAAGATGAAAAGGAAAGGATTGATGTGGAGGAAATATTGGAGGAGTTAGAGCAACTTGAAAAGGATATGATAGGGTTCGAAAAATAAGGCTCATAGGCCCACCTGCCAGGCCCAAGAAAGAGGCGATCAATGGCTGCTTGGGGGCCCATCCGGCCAAGCCTAAAGGAGAGACATGCCCATTGGAGCATTTAGGCCTTCTGGCATGACATTCAAGCCTTTGGTGTCGGCCTAGTAATGAGGGCCAACCCGATTCAATGAAAGACTTGATTATGGGAAGTCTCCCAGTGCAGAAAATAGAATAGTCCACTAAATAATATATTATTCCTTGAATCTGGCCAAATCTCTCACACCTTGAGGAAAGAGAAAGACAATAATAGGTCATCATCAAATCGGATCTGAGGATCCCATGATAAGGAAGAGAGATTATTCGAATAAACTGTTCTTTATATATCCTTTGCAAATCCGATACTAATAAAAATATCCATCCAGTAGGAGCAAATCCTAGTCACCATCGGTACAGTTCGAACATCTACTATAAATCTGAGGCCACCCCATCGGTGAAAGGTACGCAAAACATACGCCAATACTACGCAGTCTAAGCAGTCTCTCTTTTCTCTCGAGAAGAAGCGGCAGGCATCGGATGACCACGAGCGAAGCCCTCGCCGACCCCTTTCTTTATTGTTTTTGCAGAGGAGTGACACCTTTAAAACGATAGCAAATCGTGACTGCGGCGATCCTGCCCGGCCCGGGCGATCCGGCGTCTATTGCCCGGCCACAATAGTCTTCGGTCGGCCCTGACGGCCGCAACGCTCGGCAGGGTTCGGAATTGAAAAAGGCATCATCGATTGGCGCCGTGCGTAGGAGCAGCAGTTCCTGCAAAATATAAGCGATTTCGATTCGCGATAAATAACGACTTCGGAACACAAGCGGGAGGCGGCGCTAATCCTCTAAGGATGCAAGACCAGCCAGGGCAACACGGACAAGCGGAAGCCTCGGTGTTGCAAAGCAATGCAAGCGGCGAGCGGTTAGGCGCTCAGCCCCTCACCCGATCGTATGGCCAGGAAGAGTTAGAACAGCTCACGGCCGAATCAGAAGCGACCGCGGAGGCGCGACAAATTCGGGAAGGCCATGATATTCCCATTAAGGACAACCACAATGTCGGCACTCACGAAGGCTTGACGAATCCAGCCCGAGGCAAGGGGCACAAACCACATCTAACCCCTGAAGGGAAGGCAACGAAGCAACACTTGGAGAGCACGTCGGGGACGGAGAATTGCGCCATCCTCAACAAGGAGGCAGGGGAACAATCGCCCAGGAGCAGGAGGTTCGAGAGCCTCCGGCCAAGATGTGGTCGTGTGAGGAGGTGGTGAAAGGACGTGCTCGACACTATGGACACCTTAGTGCAACAAAGGCGAGTCACCACTACCGCAGTAGAGGTACTCCACTTCCCCCTTCCAGCCAAGTTCAGAATGCCACAAGTGGAAGCGTTCGACGGTACTAGAGATCCCGTCGATCATCTCAACACTTACAAAAACCAAATGGAGCTGCATGGGTATCAAGATCCGTGCGTCACGAGCTTTGCTATCACCTAAAGGCCCGGTAGGCGTAGTTCAATAGACTTCCCGAGTCATCAATCTTCTCATTCAGAGTTATCCATTCTGCGTCCGTCTCACTTCATTAGGGCCGGGGCGTATAGAAAGCCCAGAAGTTATCATCTGTGACCATCAAGCGGGGCTCATGAAAGCTTGAGGTCTTATGTCGGCGATTCAATCAGGAGTCTCTAAGGTAGATATACGGCGAAATTTGCAATCAACTGGATTCATTCTTTGGCTTAGGGATTCGATCCCGAAAGACTTAATGTTTCCATCTCGGAAATCCTGAAAGCAAACATGGCAGAGGCGCTCGTAAAGCATAGAAATATATTAACGGTGAGGCCCTCGCTATCGAAAGAGAGCTCTTCCACTCACAAGAAAGAGCGGGGCAAACAAGCAGCGAGGACGAAGCCCCGAAACAAAGCGACCGGAAGGATCTCCAAAGAAATGGAGAAGCGATCTCGAAAGGCGTGGGAACCTCGGAGATCATCTGAGTCCATCCGCAATCCCGAAAGGCAGCGGCGTTCTTGGCCTCGGCGTTTCACCCCCTTAACGGGTTCTCACGAAATAGGAAGCGGCGGTTCTGGGTGGCCAACCCCGAATGAAGTCAAACACTACAACAAGGAGACAACTCAGTATTGAGTTCCATGGGGACTACGGACCTGCTTAGGACATTTGCGTACAACTTAAGAGAGAAATAGAGTACTTGATACGGCGCGGTACCTCCGACGCTTTATATCCCCTGAGAATCAGGTCCATAATCAAGCTCGAGGAACCGGTCCGCCCGACAAGCGTAGCCTCGTGACGGCGACTTCGGCCTGACAATCCCTGATTAAATCCGGGTAATCTCGGGAGGATTCGCGGGAGGAGAATCTAGCTTCGGCTCGGAAGGCCCATCCCAGGCGACGTCAGGTCGACGAGATAGCGAAATTCAAGCGTGTCCTAAACTACCCAACTCGACACATCCATCACGTTCTCGACTCGAGATCTAGAGGATGCAACACCCTCATAGCGACCCACTTAGTAGTTAGCGCGATTTGTGACAAAAGCAGTTCATCGGGTCTTTAATTGACAACGGGAGTTGGTGGTATCATCTTGACTCTTTAATAAATTGGGCATCGGAAGGGAAAAACTAGAACCCGTCAACACCCTCTATGGGAGAGTTCTGGGAAAAGGTATTACTCTAGGCTCAATACAATTAGTACTCACATTGGGAGATTCCACAGTGCCCAGTAGCGACTACGGCAAGATTCTCGTCGTGGGCGCCCCGTCACCTTATAACATGTTCTTTGGGGCGGACCTTCTCTCAATGCAATAAAGTCATCCCTTAGCATATCCGCGATGATCATCCTCAGTAAGCGGGGGTAAGATAGTTCGGAGATCGGTAGTGGCTAGGAATGTTACTTTCGGCATCCGTGAAACAAAAAGCAGTCGACAACATATCGTGGGCCAGGCTCGGCAGCCATGGCCGAGGTACTCACTCGACTGAGCCCTCGGAAGAATGACGGTATTGTTGGATGGCGACCACTGAACATCTACTTCCTCTCGGCTCTAAACTAGCCAGAAGACCTCAAAACCCCTTATCCATTTTTTAAGACAAAGCAGAGGCGTCTTCGCATGAGCCAATGACGTAGGAGGAATTGATTTTGCGAGTAATCCACCCGTAGGTTGAGCGTCGGCGGAATCCTTTCGCTTGTCAAGCGAAAGGAGGAGCTTAGCGCGAAAAGACAAAAAGCCGCTGAAGAAATTGACAAACTCCCTACGAGCGGGGCCATCGGGGTAGAATACTGAATGGCTAGCGATGTTATCTTAATTCGAATGAAGCGGTAAGTGGCGACTCGCCGACTTCTGACATCGACAAAGCGTGCCCCGAAGGAATGAGTTTCCTGCGCGCGAATCGACCTCATCGTAGATGCCCACGCGACCATGAACTCCTCGGTTCCATTGATGCCTTCTCGGTACAGCAGATCGATATGGACCCGGGTGACGAAAAAGAGCGTTGTTAAATCTGGTAGAATTTCATGCTATCAGTGTGTGATGGGTTGGGCTAGCCAGAGCTACATATCAGAGGTTGGTGAATCGGATGTTTCAGAACCAGTTAGGCACAACTATGGAAGTGTACATATGTGACATGCTGGTAAAATCCACTCCGGTGGGCTCCACATAGCCCATCTTTGTCCAAAGCGTTCAGAGATCTTGGCTCCTGACATGGCCGAATCATTGAGTGTGCCTTGGTATCGGTCGAAATTCACAGGTTTCACTAGTCAACACGAGAGTGAAGCAAATCAGGCAGATAAGTTTGTGCTCAACATGCCTTCCTTCAGTATAAAAAGGAAGTTGTTTGGCAGGAAGGATTCTTTGCCTTAAGGCGATTCGTATCAGGCGAGTGATAAATGCCGGCCTTTCTTCCCGAGTCACGGCCTTTCAATGGGATGCGAAGTGCGAAGAAAGCATTTTCAGCCTTGAAAACATGTTTAAGCTCCCCCATTCTAGTAAGTCTGGTGGAGGGAGCTCCTCACCTATACTGGCGTGTCCCGGACTTCTCGGCCCGGTGTTGTCCTCGTCGAGAGACAAAATGAGTCTGACACCAGATTTACTATTGCGGTCGAGGCTTTGAGAGGAGCGGAGGAGAGATACCCAAGGATGGAGAAACTAATTCTGGCCTTGGTAACCGCTGCCCGGAAACTCCGCCCTTACTTCCAGGCTCACACCATAAATTCAAGCCCCGAATACGATGAAGCAAGTATTACATAAACCAGAAGTCTCCGGAAGATTGATGAAGTGGGCCATAGAGCTGAGTGAGTTCGACATCAGATACAAACTAAAAACGGCGATAAAAGGGTAGATCTTAGCCTACTTCATCATGGAGTTCACCCTGGCGGAACATGCTCAGAACGCTCAAGCAACGAATGACCTCCCCATATGAAAACTCTCTATAGATGGAGCCTCAAACGCACAAGGAAGCGGAGCAGGTATAATCTTGACCTCTTCAGAAGGAATAGACATAGAGTACGCACTCAGATTCTGATTCCAAGCCTCAGCCAATGGTAGGAGTATAGGAGCCTTCATAGCGGGCTCAGGCCTCGCTCATTCCTTTGGAAGTTGACCGGTAAGTGCGTGACTCGAGCTGGTAGTAAGACATGGAAATAGAAGACACCTCTGGTACAAAGTGGAAGGATGATCCTATATCTCGAAAGTGCGAGATTTATTAAAAAATTAGGTGCGGGTTCAGGTCGAACATGTCCACAGGAACCAAGAGCTCCGTAGACGCCTTGGCCAAAGCTAATGACGACCACGGGAAGACCTCGACCGGTCGACACATCGAATACTGGCCCGAGCCCTACATCGATCTCTGCGTGGAGGTTGCCCGAGTAGGGTTCGAGCCAAGTTGGATGGTCCCGGATTTGGGGCTATATAATAGACGGACGTCTGCACGGCGACTTTGAAGGAAGCGGCTAAAATGGGGCGAGTGCCGGGTTCACTAATCATAAGGGGGGCTTTGTCTGACGAGGTTTTCTTCACACGATCCTCGAGTGTATCGAGAAACATTGAATCGTGCTAGGAAAGTACCGCGGTATATGCGGAAACCACACTTCAGACTCGAGCATTGTGAGGGAAAGGTCTTGAGACAAGGATACTCTTGCAGCTCGTGCTCAAAGATGCAATGAGCCTGGTCGAAATGCACGAATCTGCCGAGGGTAGCGCGAGATCTCACGTCTCCCATCAGAGCCCTTGACGTCAATCACAAGTCCCTGGCCCTTCTGACAATGGGTTTTGGACATGGGACCTGCAGCATGGGAAGGAGCCGAGTGTAAATCATCATCGTCGCGATGAATTACTTCTGCAAATGGCGAGTAGAGCCTTTAGCCATAATCACATAGCAGAAGATCACATGATTTTGTGTGTGAGCTATCATATGCAGGTTTTGATATCCCAAGAGCCACAGTGTCGGGCAGCGAAAACAATTCGGCAGCGCCCAGGTCGAGAGATTTCTTTGTAGAGGCTGGAATTAAAATTACTACTACGTCTCGGCATATCATGATCTCGCGGTTAAGTAGAAGTCACCATCGAAAACCACTTAAAGTAGCTTTGAAAGACCAAATTGGAAGATCTAAAGGAAAGTGGGTGAATACCTCACAGGGTGCTGAACTCTGAGGGACAACAGTCGACCACGAGAAACCCACGTTGCCCTAATGCCGGTGTGAAGCGAGTAGCCCACTGTCGAGATCGGACTAAAGTCCCCGAGGGATCGAGTTAGCGGCGGTGGAGCCTGATAGCGAGGCTCCGTCCCCAAATTTGGATCTATAGATGGCTTGAGCAAGTTCTAAGGCGTATAGAAGAATACCAAGGAAAACTGACAGGTATACAACGAAGTAAAACCGGGAGCTACATGCTGGGTGATTTGGTCTTAAAAAAGCTACTACGATGAGGAAGAATCGACCCATGGTGGGCCCAGTGGGAAGGCCCACACATCGTATCTTGGTCGTCGGACCGGGCAATTCTGGAGCTCCCGAACGGAGGAGGAAAATTTTCTGACATGCACGGAATGCGGAACATCTTAAACGTTTTATCTCAGTAGACCTTGGTTTGTAATCTTAAATGGGGAGATTTATCAATTTTCGAGTTAAAGGTCGGCCATTCTTTAATTTAATTACATTTAAACGTCACAAGCAACTTTCAGACATATAATGCTCATAAAAATTACGCAATAGAATAGAAAGCTCTTAGACAAAAGAAGAATCTCTCCTTCGTTAATCATATTACATTTAGCTACAATCGATGAGTGTCTTGATTACATCTTGGAAGCACTCGGTCTGACGGTTCCTCGAAAAAAAAAAAAACGGGAAGAAAAGGAAAGAAAACGAGATGAGAATGAATGAAAAGAAGGCGGAAAGGTGGAAAAGAGGAGAAGAAGAAAAAAGGGATGGAAGGAGTTTGTGCGAAAGAGGGAGAAACAGATGTGGAAGAAGAGGACAAAAAAAAAAAGAAGGATGGAAGGTGTTTGTGAAGAAGAAACAAAAAAGGGGAGAATGAGATGTGGAAGAAAAGATGAAAAAGAAGGAGAAGAAGAAAGGAGAAAGGAAGAGAAGAAGAACGAGGAAAATGGAAAAGGTAGCGCAAGAAATAAATTAATCTATACAGGCACATTCTAACACGAAGCTAAAGGAATAACATGACTCCCGTAAAGGGGAGACTGGGGAAAAACTGACTCACTGCTTGAGAAGTCGAAGCGGGCGGAACCCGGGAATCTTGGTGGATCCACTATGAAAGCTGATCAGATTCGACGCTTCATCTCGCCGGATTTGATTCTTTGAAGAGGCGGAATATTCAAAGTATAAACTCCATAGCAATGAAGCCGCCATTTATAGAAGGCGAAAGCACTCGAAAGTGTATGAAAGTCTTGAGCTCTTCATAAATCGGCATTAAAGATGCTCGCGCCTTTCGAAAATCGAGGAAGTTGAATGGCGCACCCGACCCGGCTCACTTTGTGAGTTCGTCTACTCTGCCGCGAATCCAGCTACGAAGTCGAGATCATTTCGGGCTACATCGCCACTCGCCCCGCGGCGCGGGCCAATGACTCACTTTGACAAGTTAAATACACTCGAGCAGTCGTGCTTTACTTGAGGAGTCGGATCAGCTCGGGCTACATCACCCTTTCGACCCGCGACTCGGGCCCGCGACTCACTTTGGCGAGTTTGTCTACTGCGCCTTGGTCATGCTAAGTCGAATCGGCTGGCTACATGCGCCACTTTCGGTCTGCGCCGGGCGAAGTGGCTCACTTTGATGGGATCATCTACTTTGCCGCAGTCGCGGCCCCATGGTCGGATCAGCTCGGGCTGTCGCCACTGTTGTTGCCGAGCCCGATGGCTCACTTTGACGGGTTGATCTACTCTGCCTGATCCTTCACGAGAGTGAGGATCGGCTGGGCCCTACATCGCCACTCGGCCCACAGTGCCGAGCCCAGCGGCTGTTGTGAGTTCGTCTTATCTGCCTGAGTCACGCTATCCCGAAGTCGAGATCGGCTCGGGCTACATCAGTCACTGGTCATAGCGCCGGAGCCCGCATCTCACCCCAGCGAGTTCGTACACTGCGCACGGGAGTCACGCTACGAGGAGTCGGTCGGCTCGAGGCTAAGCCACTCGGCCTAGCGCCGGAGCCACGCAGCTCACTTTGGCGAGTTAGTCTGCTCTCACACGAGGTCACGCTACGAGAGTCGGTCATTTCGGGCTACATTGTCACTTTCGGCCCACGGTGCGAGCCCGTGACTCACTTTGGCGGAAGTTCGTCTTATCTGCCTGGTCATGCTATGCGAGGTCGGATGTTTCAGTACATCGCCACTCGGCCATAGTGCTAGAGCCACGAAGTAGCAGCTCACTTTAATGAGTTCATCTACTGCGCGCAGTCGCATTACTGAGGAGTCGACGGTCGGCTCGAGGCTACATCGCCACTCGTGCGGGCCCGCGGCTCACTTTGTCGAGTTCGTCTACTCACCCGCGCGAGTCCGCATTGCACGGTCGAGATCGGCTCGGGCTACATTGTCACTCGGCCGCGGTGCGGGCCCGGCGGCTCCACTTTGGCGAGTTCGTCTACTCTGCCTGAGTCACGCTGCAGTCAGATCAGCTCAGGGCTACATCGCCCTTTCGGCCACGGCGCCGGAGCCCAATGACTCACTTTGTGATTCGTCTTATGCGCGCAGTCCGTTATCTGAGGTCGGATCAGCTCGAGGGGCTACATCGTCACTCGGTCTGGCCGGGCCAGTCTCACTTTGGCGAGTTGTCACTCTGCACTTGCAGTCCACGCTGGGAGTCGGATCGGCTCGGGCTACATGGCATATCGACCCGGCCGGTGGCGGCTCTTTGTGGGTTAGTCTTATGCGCCTGAGTCTGTTATCGAGGAGTCGGATCGGCTGGGGCTACATCGCCACTCGGCCATAGGCTCGGGCCCCGTGACTCCGCACCCCATTGAGTGTCGTTCGTCTACTCTGCACACTGCAGTCCGCCTTGCCCGAAGTCGGTCGGCTGGGGCCTACGCCGCCACTCGGCCTTGTACTTCCCCGGGCCGCGGCTCCGCTGGCGGGTTCGTCTCCTACGCCTGAATCCAGCTACGAGAATTAGATCAGCCGCCGAGCTACATTATCCCCTTTCGACCCACGAGTGCCGTGGCTTCCGTGGCGACTCCGCGCAGCCGATTCTGTCTTCTTTACCGCGAATCACGCTATCGAGGAGTCGGATCATTTCGAGCCCATCGCCACTTTCGGCCATGGTGCGGAGCCTGCGGTTCACTGGCCGATTAGTCTACTCTTGCGCAGATCCTGCAGCTACGGTGGTCCGGCATTTCGGGCTACATCGCCGCTTTCGGCCCGCAGCGCGTCGGGCCGCGACTCGCACGATGAGTTAAGTCGCCACGCGCACAGTCACGCTGCGAGTGGGACGGCTCAGGCTACATACGCCACTTTCGACCCGCGAGTGCGGAGCCTAGCAGCTCCCACTTTGACGAGTTGTTCTGCTCTCCGCGCAGTCGCTACTTGAGTCAGTTCAACTCGGGCAAATCGGCGGCGGGCCCGACATTCGCACGGCCGAGTTAGGTCTACTGCGCGCAGTCCTTGCACGGAGTCGGATTAGCTGTTTGTCGCCGCACCGGTCCGCGGCGCCGGGCTCGTGGCTCGCTTTGTGAGTTCGTCTACTGCGTAAGTCACGCTAGCTAAGGTCGGAGATGTTCGAGTACCCGCTGGCCACTGGCCGCGGCGCCGGGCCCGGCGACTCACTTTGGCGAGTTCGTCTATACGCGCAGGTCACTGCACGAGGAAACGAGTTCAACTTCGAGGCAAATCAAGCGAACCTAGCGCTCATTGGCTGACTCAACCATTATGCAGGCCATGCGGCCTAAGTCGTTGCTTCGAGCCCGAATCAGTAGCGGGCCAACGGCTACGCGTGTGAGCTCGGCCATTGCCCGGGCCATGCGGCTGGAAATTCATTTCAACTCAAGCAAATCAGCCGTGGGGCCCAACGGCTCGCATTGACTGGCTCAGCCATTCTACCCGGGCCATGCGGCGGAGTTAGTTGGCTTCAGGCGAATCAAGCCAGACCCGGCAACTTGCATTGACGGGCTGACCATTTCTACCCGGGGCCATGCGGCCTATGAGTCATTTCAACTCCAGCGAAGATCAATGAGCCGGGCCCTGGCAGCTCACATTGACGAGCTCAGCCTGCTCACCCCGAGGCCATGTATTGAGGTCAGTTGAGCTCCAGCTGTGGGCCTTAGAGCCCAAAGCCTTAGTGGACCGGTTTGAGGCGGCTCAACATCTCGCTCAGGCACAATTCGGACCATGCGGACAGAGTCGTTCAAATTAAGAGGAGACGTCAAGAGCACAAGTAGGCGAAGAAAGGAGGTGCAAAAATGAGTATTTATCGAGAATGAGGCTACATGTCTAGAGACCCGGGCTCAAAAAAAAAAAAAAAAAAAAAAAGTATAAAAGCTGATATCGAGCAGGCGAAGACATGCACGGGAGATCAGGCATCAGAAGGAGAAGCAGACGGTGAAGAAGGGGAGTGAGCCTCATCAGGAGGTGCCTTGGCTCTCTCGAGGATAATCGTGGAGAGGACCTATTCGCTGCCCACCATTTGGAAGTCAAAGAAGTTAAAATCGAGCCAGATGGCATTAACTAATACGAAGGAGAGCCACCCAGAAACCCATTGATTGGAAGCCTTAGCTCTCAGTCTTCCAATAACCGTCTCTTGAGCCACAGTTATTCTTTGATGAAGATCCCCACGCAGCCCGACACTCCTCATTCAGGCATTCCACGGCTCGCGCGCCGTTGGCCTCGCGACGGTACATAGATCGATCAGCGTCGTCTTATCCGCAGTCGTCTTTAATCGCACGCAGCTCTTCCTTAGACTCCCGAAGCTCACCTTGGGACGTGAGAAGCTCGTCCCTAACCATCTGAAGTTCATACTGGGCGGACTACAGCCCGTCCCTAGCCTATCAGGATTGTTGCGCACCAGCCTCAAGTCTGTCCCAGAACCTCCAGAAGCTCACCTTGACCCTCTCAGCTGTTGGGCGCAGTGTCTTCCCTACCCTCGGCTTGGCCGGGGGCGCCGGCGTGGTATATTTGGTCAGTTTGAGTTTCACGGCTTCCTCGGTCATACGTTGCACCTGACCTCGCAGCTCATCCCGCTTAGATGTGAGGGAAGCCACCCTCGCCTTATAAGCCCGGGCCGCTTTGGCATGGCCCTTGTTTATTTTGGCCTTTCTAGCTAAACCCTTCAAATGATTAGCCACGCATCCCGACGCTTAGAATCAACATCCAATGCAAGAGTTGAAACTCGTCTCAAGTGAATAATATGACAGGTGTTACCCGGGAACTTACGGAGCGACCCCTGGAAGATATACAGGCGAAGCTTCATCAGCGAGGCGTATGGCCAGGCCTCTTGAGGGTTAGAATCGCAAGAATGGATGATCTCTTTGCGCTGCTTGCGAGTTCGACATTGTGAAGTAAATAGTCACCGTCTCTCATGGTGAGGTTAGGATCTTTCTCCCTCGCCTCTTCCGCGGCCCGAGGAAGGTGACCCTAGCCCTCTTCGTTGGTGGGTTCCCGGGACGGTAATGGGCGTAGCCAACGGTTGCTGGCTTGACCCACGGGGACGCCACGCCTCGTGCCAGGACCAGGAATGGGACTGCGGAACTCCAAAACATGGGGCCGAAACCCGTTACGGTTTTATGGATGTGAGAAGAGGAAGATAAGATGCTGACAGACTGACTAAAGCCGGCCGATTTTTCTCCAATGGAGTCGAGGTTTTGAACACTTACGGGCTTAGAGACACCATCTCAAGCGGAGCGACGGTTCCTAGTGGGTTTAGCGACAAAGGGCCCGACGGGAGGAACTCATGGTGGAAGGAGGTGAAGGCCTCGGAGTAGCGGTCGGGTAGACTTGAACTCGATGGGCGGGAACTTCCAGACTTGATCGGCTCACGTAGGACTAGAAGGACACTCGATAACGCCAGCAGCTATGGCGTTATCTTGTGTTGAGATCAATTTGAGCCACACGAGGAAGCATGTGAGCGATCTGAATCGGAGAGATGCCCGGTGACCACACACAAAAGCGAACAGAACACTCACAAAGATTCTCGGGGTAGTCGAGCCACCGAACTCCCGAGTCGTTCTTGTCGAAGAAGTCATACTCCCCAATTCACGGTCATAAGCGAAAGTAGCGTCCCTTCCACAGCCTGTGGGAGGAGGGAAGGTCGGAAATCACCAGAGGAGCGCCGGAACGCCTAGAAAAATAAAGAAAGCCCTCAGATGTCTCCTTCGGGCTAAAAAGGTTAAGAAGCAAGGCTATGTTAGGGACAGGCCCTGTCCCTAAAGAAAACCCGGAAGACCAAAATGCCACAACCATTGGGCTGAGTTGGGCGGGACACACACATTGAAGTCTTTGCAAAGCCCCTTTATGAAGGAATGCGAGGAAGCAAAGATCGTTATCGAAGGCCACTTGAAGAAACACCATCTTAGGCGAGACCACGTAGAGGGTCAGCGTCGGGGGACCACCGACGTAAGGGAGGTGATAACATCTGGAAAAAGATGGCCCCATGAAGGACCGAGCCTTGCTGGGTCCACAATTAAAACATCTTTGAGCGGCGGATCTTAGATATTAGACCCCGGAATTCATTTAATCGGGTTCACTTTCCTTGCCCTTGTCGAGGAAGGAGGCACCTCGGGCGTCGGTTGCTAGGCCAAAGCCAGGTCGGAACACCGCCCGATTCATCAAAATGGCAATGGCTTAGAAGAGTCACCATCGTCACGCGAGAGAAGAAGAACGACCGGGACCCGTGATGAAAGCGGATAATGAAAATAAAGTCGGTGACTCAACCTTAACGCCTCGTCATGTCGCCGAAAGAGACCCGAGAAAACAAAGAAGCGGGTGGACCCGAAGCGACAGAAAAGACTATCCCAAGAAAGACACTAGAAAAAGACTACTTTCAAAGGCTCAGAGACGGAAGACTAAGAGAAAGAGGAAGTCAGAACTCGCTAAAAGACAAAGAAAGTCCCGAAGCGAGGCACACAAGACAGAAGGATATACTTGCAAAAACAAAGAAGCTGAAAGGAGTGGAGAGAAATGGCTGCAGCAGAAGAGTCATCATTATCATAAGACAAATGGCGTGACCAAGCCTAATTAATCCGATACTCGGCCGGACCGCGTAGAAATTACATGTCGGCGAACCGCGTTACGATCCTTGCCTTGCGTGCACCAGTACACAGAGTGGGAGGCAAGCGATAGGGTTGAAAAATAAGGCTCGTAGGCCACTGCCGGGCGAGAAGAAGGCCAATCCAGCGAGCAAAGGCCCATCCGCTAAACCTAAAGGAGATATATGCCCATTGGAGCATTTAGGCCTTTACTGGCGCCAACATTCAAGCCCTTTGGTGCGACCCGAAGACAAGGGCCCAACTTGGAGTGGCCCCGAACCGATTATAAAGTCTCCACAAGTGCAGAAAATAAGAATAGTCCCTAAATAATATATTATTCAGCAAATCTAGCCAAATCTCACCAACAAGGAAGAAGAAAGACAATAATAGGTCATCATCGTGGATCCCAGGGATCCCCGATAAGGAAGAGAGATTATTCCAAATAAAGCTATTCTTTCTATATCCTTTACCAAATCGATACTAATAAAAATATCCCATTCAATGGGAACAAATCTAAAGATCACCATCCATTTGGTTGAACATCTACTATAAATAGAGGAAAGCCACCCCATCGGGGTGAAGGTACACAAAACATACGCCAATACTAAGCGAGTCTAGCATTCTCTCTTTTCTCTCGAAAAGAGCGGCTTAGGCATCGGAGTAGCCACGGGCAAAACCCTCGCCGACCCCCTTTCTTTATTGTTTTTGCAGAGGAGTGACACCTTCAAAACCCGATAGCAAATCGGAGTGACGATCTGCCGCCCGGCCCGGGCGATCCGGCATCTGTGCCGGCCCACCCAATAGTCTTGGTCCGGCCCAACGACGCCCACACGCTCCAGCCCAGTTCCGATTGAAAAAGGCATCATCAGGATTTGTTTCTTATCTTCAATTTTATTTTTTAGTATGTCTTGTTATCTTGAAATTAATTCATCATTCTTTCTCATATATTTTTTTGGTTACTTGGTTCTACAATTTACAAATTTGGAGAATTCTTCATTAAATGGTGATGAATCCGAGGTAGTTTTTTGTTTGATGCAAAGAAAAAGATCGTAATTGACAATTTTTTTTTTTATTCTATAACAAATATATTTTATAATCTTAGCATGTTTATAATTGATAATTAATTTTTTGATTGGATCTTGTCGATTTATGGCGCCCATGGAGCTCAAGAGCAACTTGAATGGATAAGGATTTTGTCATGACTATTTATAATTGAAACATATGAAGTTCAAGACTTTTTGTCATTTTCTATAGTCCTTTTGGAAATACTTGAATTTATTGTGTTTGCCAGGATTTATTTTTGCAACTATACGATAATACAGGACTTTATTTTGTTTTCACAACTTACAAGTTAGGTGTATAATGTATTAGACTTTAAACTTAAGACTTGTATATGGTATTTAGGAATTTGATTAGTTTGTGTTAAGTCAACTATAATGTTGGACAACAAGTTTGATCATATAATATAAGTGGTGCATTAACATTTTGTATGCTCATAGCTCATATTACATATATAGTGAAATAGTACAACTTATAAGTGATTATTGCAAAAATAGATATAACTTGTATACATTTTACATGTTTATTAATTACATGAATTGTTGATATAATCATAAAAGGAATAAAGGAAACATAATTTAAGAAAAAAAAAACTAGTACACCGGTCAAAAGCGGTTCGGTCCGATTTTGGACCGAACTTATCGGTTCGACCTGAATATGGACCGGACTTATCGATCTGGTCCAGTTCTAGTCCGAACTTAATCGATCCAATCTCCGAGTCTTAGACTGTATGTTTTTTGGGTTTTGAATCGGTCTGGTCTGGTTTTGGACTAGTGAACAACCCTATAATAAGCTAGTTGATTAACGACTTTGAAGTATTATACCGATATTAAGAGATTCAGTATCACACAAATCAATTGATTAACGGCGGTGAAGTACTATACGTATAAGTAACGACTAACGAGAAGGTCATACATACTGAATGCCTGATTATCGTTAATGGTGGTGGAGAATAACGAGAATCTGTTATGTTAACATTAATAACTAACCTCGCTCTCTCTTATGCATTATAGCTCTCCTCTCCCACATTCTCTTTTCTTTCTCTCATTTGACTCTCACTCTATTTTCCTCTTCTTTTTTTTCCATCCGTTCCTTTCTTTAGAGAAATGCAAGTTGGTACGCATAGCTTTGAAGAAGCTGTTTCGTGAATCAAGTATCTTTGTTACCGATCAGTGACTTCTTTCACCTCATCTTCTCTTACTTTTCATACTAAGTAATTTCTAAATTATGTTTTTTCCTACTAATTGGTCATATGTACTTTCTAAATTCTTGTGAATCAAGTTGGTCATACGTACTAGGTTTTTTCCTAAATTATGTTTCATTTATTTCTTATATGATTATATCAACGATTAAGGTAATATGCATGCAAAATATATATGAGTTATATCTATTTCTACAATAACCACTTATAAGTTGTATTATTTCACTATGTATGTAATATGAGCTCAGAGCATGCAAAATGTTAATGCACCACTTATAAATAAACAATAATGAATTATCTATTTGTAAATAAATGATAATAAATTATCTATTTATAAATAAAGATAAATAATTATTTGATTGTAAATAAATAATAATAGTAGTGATGATTATTAAATTTGATAATATTATATAAAAATATAAGTACGTATAACATAAATTTGTTACTCTAATTCTAAAAAAAAAAAAGGTTTTTAAAAAGATCGGTCACGTCCATGCAGTTTTAGGTGGACCAGACCGAAGCTTCGAAAAGAAAATTTTTTATGGAACTAGAACCAGACCGGTTCCTCTCAATCACTGGCTTTCGATCACGGACCCGTCGATTCACGATCTAATTCGGTTTCGATCCCCAGCTGGATTTATGAACAACCTTAGTTGTAGGTCCATAACTTTTTTTCTTTTTTTTTTTTTGCTTATTGTTGAACTTGCAAGTCGATAGCTTTTTTTTTCTTTGCTTATTGTAGTTTTTGCATAGACATTAAAACCTTATTTTTTATTTTACCAATTAGATATAATCCATTAAGCCATCGTGAGGCGTTTTATTTCACACGAAGGCAGATGCATAGGGGACTTTCCCAAAGGATGGTAGACAATGTTGGATATTGAAAATTTATTGACCTTATCATTCGATCCAACCATTTGATAGGATCCAAAAGTAGGATACCCAAACCATCGTAATTACGCATAACAAACCATGGTGTGGAGGAGATATCCGATTGGGGAATGTAGGAATATTGTGCTTCTCTTATCCAAATATATAATAAGTTTTTTTTTAGTTTTAATTAATAAAATATTCTACATTATATGTTAAAAAAAATTCTAACATGTATATATATATATATATATATATATATATATATATATATATATATATATATATATATATATATATATATATTTTTGCAGATGAGAACTATGCAATGTTTTAAAAATAGGGCCAGATGGCCAGGCGGAAGATTCTGAGGTTCACGGTTCATTGGTTGAACCAATGATATCATAAATAGATAATTAATATATTATTAAAAATAAAAATAATTATAAATGGATTTGATTGTTTCAACTATCAGTTCGATCGATTCAACGGATAATTCGAGCGTGGTTGAACTGGTATCATAAATAGATAGTAATATTATTAAAAATAAAAATAATTATAAATGAATTTGAATGGTTCAACCACCGGTTCGACCACTCCAACCGCCTATTCAACCGGTCTGACCAGTCCAACTAGCAGTTCAAAGAAAACGATTTTAACCTTTGAATTAGACCGATTTTGTTATCGGTTCATGGTCCAACTGATCGAACCGGCCAATTAAATCCGATTTTTAAAACATTGGAACTATGTCATTTGCAAAATCTTTAGCAAAGCACAACAAATGGAAGTTCAAAACAAGAAACGGAAACATAGCTTGAGGATGAACCAATCTCATCAAGCCTTTACAAAAGCGACAAAATTGGCTCAGACATCAATAATTATCCATTTGACCTAAATGTTCTTCCATAATTAATCATGTTTCTCTCCAACACACATGAACAATTTGGGATTTTGTTTGACTTTGTTATCTAGTTGTCCATCGTCTTTATCTTTACTTTCTTTTTTGGGTTCAGTTATAAAAAGCTCGTTCTCATATGAGAACAAGTTGTACACCATTAGATGATGATTTTATTTCTTGAAATCTGTGTTTTCTCAAACAAAATTTTAATCTACATAGATCTCAAGAGATAAAATCACCATCTAACGGTGTACAACTCGTTCTCATATGAGCAACTTTATAACCCAAGGTATATATTTCTGTTTCTCTTTTGACAATAGATCATTGAGAGAGGATCAGCTTAAGTAAACCATCTTGGAATATCATACCTTAGAATTCTTTTTCTCATTTTTCCCGACATTTGATCATAAGCATGCAAAATGTTTATTAGATTGCAACTTTGAAGCCTCGAATTCATTTTCAATTCCATTTTTATGTTTCAAATTGAGTTTATAGGCGGCAGTGGTTAATCAATCATGTGTCTCATTTTATTACTAACAAATAATGTCATATGTTATTGAACTAGGTTTAATATGCTTCTAGAAAGTATGACTAGCAAATGGTTTTAAATATTCATAACAAAGCATCATATCTGCTTTATTACTAATAACAAATAAAGTCATATGTTATTGAAGAAGTAGGTTTCATATGCTTCTAGAAAGTATGATTAGCAAATAGTTTTAAATATTATAATAGCAAAGCATCATATTAGCTCAGTGAAGGTGATTATTGATAGCACCTTGGATCGTTTATTTACACTAAATGGATGTTTGATAAACTAACTTAATAACTCATAGTTTTAATAACTTTATTTAAGTCATAAGATAAATTCAGTATGTTTCATAAAATAACTTAATAGTATGACTTAAAGTTAAAAACAACTTTAAGTAAAAATAGTCAACTTATTCTTAAATCAATATCTTCATTTAACTATTTTAACTTTCATTTGTCCTAATTATATTTTGATGTTTTACTACTCCATCACCTTTATTATTACCAAACCTCCATTTGCCTTAATTATAAATTATGTGAGAATAAATATGTTAATTTCATTATTTACCTAACAACTTTAATACTTGAAGTAAAATTAAGTAATAAATTTTAAGTCAATAAGTAACTAATAATATTAGATTTCATAAAACACCCATAAGTTAAAACAAATTTTCTTTTTATTTTTTTTTTTTTATTTTTTTATAGATTATAGTAAAAGTTATAATAAATGATTACTTACAAGACTTGTAGACAGCACCTGTATGTTAGTTATGATAAGTTGGCAATATATATTGGCCTTTGGATTATTAGGTCACTATCATGCTCGTCAAGCTATAAACCCACTAAAACATATGTTCTCAAGATTGTTTAATTAACAGGACTTTGTTTTTACTTCTTTATTAAATTAAAATTTTCAAACTCAAAGAAGAATAAATTGATGACATTTCTACATGTATTTTATAAAAGAATAAATATTTGCACATTATAGATTCTTTTTAACAATGTTTGCAAAAACGGACCCAATGGCGGGCTGGAAAAGTTACCGAGTTCACCGAGTTCAACAGTTGAACCCGATGACATCATAAATATATAATTAATATATTGTTAAAAATAAAAATAATTATAAATGGATTTGGCTGGTTCAATCGACGGTTGAACCATGGTTGAACCGGTGATGTCATAAATAGATAATTAATATATTATTAAAAATAAAAAATAATTATAAATGGATTTGACTGGTTCGATCGATCCAATGGCCAGTTTGTCCGATTCAACCACCGATTCAAAGAAAAACGATCTTAACCTTTGAACCAAACGAACATTGCGGTTCATAGTCTCACGGTCGGACCAGGAGTGATTTGATCCGTTTTAAAACATTCTTTTTGAATAAAAATAGTTTCTCTAATACTCCAATTTCTTTATATTATTATCGTGTTTCTTTCATATTAAAAAAGTTACTATTTTAATAGTCTCTTTAATATCTCTATTGATATTTATCACTTTTATTCATGGCTACACATGAGATATATAATTTTTTTTTTTTTTTGTTTAATGATAAGAGTGCTACATTAGATGCCTTCAAAATCTATAAAACAGAGGTAAAGAAATAATTTTGTAAACAAATTAAAATTATGAAGTGAGATCCACATGGTTGAGTATTATGGTAGATATAATAAAAAAAAAAAGGATGGTTACCTAGTCCATTAGTGAGATTTTTATTAGAGCAATTATTGGGCTTTATTACACAATGCTCGTCTCACCATCCCAAAATGATGAGGTTGAAACTAGAGAGACAAAAACGAATCCTAAAAGAGATTGTTAGGAGTATAGTTAATAACTCCAATCTATTATTATCCTTGTGGACTAAAGCTATAAAAACAACCACATATGTTGTAAAACCCGGGAAAAATTCAATTTTTTTGAAAAAGGGCAAAACGGTAATTGTCGCAATAGTACAAGTTGAAAACCTGAAATTTTTCTAGATCTCAAATGATAAAACGGACTTGCGGGTTAGATAAATGCCGTGAAATCTAGTTATCCGATCCAATTTAGTCGAATTCGAGGCGTCGAATTTCACGTTTGAAGAGGTATTGGAGTGTCGGGTGACCTGATGAGTGGTGCCACATACCTTGAAATATATAGCTGCCACATGGAAGCTTGTGAGGAGTGCACATGGCATGAGAGCCATGTTGTGTGGCAATTGCCACTTAATGCATGTATCCATGTGACACATGACACATGAATAGTAAAAAGGAAAAGATCCATGGCTCACATTAAGACATCTGTTATGTGGAGAGATAACTCAAACAAAATGGGAAGTCTAAGGGGTGACCCATGGAGGTGTTGACCAATTTTTGTATATATATCAAATTTCTGTTACTGTTACCAAAAGACTATTACCTAATCCCCAATAAAGGCACCAAAAACTTGTTGACCAAAATAGAACTTGTATGCTCATAATAAAAATGGCTTTGTCAATGATTTTATTAAAAATTTAGTTTGGTCATATTCGCATAGTGCGCAGTCGTCTGAGTTATAAAGTGGACTTATAAGTCGGATATAAGTTCCATAAAGATTAAAGAGAATTCAAAGTTCAACTACACCCAACTTCTCAGTTCCACATTATTTGAACTTCCATTTCTTAAGATTTTCATAATCTAACTAAGAATTTTAGTAAGACCCGGGAAAAACCTAAAAATTTGAATTTTTGCTAGGAAGGGCAAAATGGTAATTTTTTTCAGAATTCTTTCTAGATCTTAGATGATGAAATGGAATTAATCGTTGGAATCCTCTCGCAAAATATAGTACCCATGCGAATTTTGTTGAATTCCAAGACAATTAGATTTTCACGAATTTCGAGACAATAAACGTCGAGTGGACCCTGAAAGCGAGATTTTTAGAAAAATCCTTAAAAATGTCATATATTTAAAGAATGTCTATTTAAGATAGATGGAATTGAAATCGGGACGAAATAAATTGTTTCAAGATAGAACAGAATCGAAGAAGTGTGACACGTGGCGCGACGTGAGCCACGTGTCCACACTATAAAATCCTAAAATATCTAACATGCAAGGAGATCTCATTTTTTGTTTAGAGAAAAATGTGAGAGAGAGAGGAAAGAAAAGCAACTTTTCTCCTGCGATTTCACGGGGTTTTTTCCGGTCGGAACTCGACAAGACGAGAGTTAAAGTGGCTCTACACGACGAGAGCTATGCGTGGGCATTGGAATCACAAGATTTTGCCAAGGTTCGGGTTTTCATGAAAACCGAGAAAAGGCGATGTCCCGGGAAATCACGCAAATTGAGGTAGGGTTTTTATCCTACTCGGTTTAATTTCTATCTAAGGGCATGTGTGTGTGTGTCAAAGTGGAGAATGCTGTCCAGTTTTTTTCCTCCGACCCCATGAGTGTATTTTGGCCATAACTTGGCCATCCCTTATCTGAATTGAGTGATTCTAATTTCTGGAGCACATATCTCCTTGAAATAGGTCTATCCAAATTCCGACCCCTTTGGAAGAAGAAATGCATTCAAAGTGGAGATATATTCAGGCAGTTTTCCTACTCTGTTTTGAGACCCCGTGACTGATTTTTTGCCATAACTTGGCCATAACTCATCTGAATTGAGTGATTCCAATTTCTGTCTAAACTAGACTTATAGGATAACATATTTCCTTGAAATAGGTCTATCCAAATTCCGAACCCTTTGGACTCAAAAATGTATTCAAATGGGAGCCATGTTAAGACAATTTTTGGTTCTGATTGAAAAATGAGTAGTCCCGGTTGTTTAGAACATATCTTGAGTTTCGGTGATCCAATTTAGGTGATTCCAGTTGAAGAAGAACCCTAAGAATCGTATCTTCAAATGAGTATAAAGAACCAATGTCAAATTATGGATTAAGACCCCTGAAATCGGGTATCACAGACTGGTTTCGGTGTAAACAAAGTAAACTGACCAGTTTTGAATGAAAAGGCTATAACGTCTTCGTTCAAACTCCGTTTCGGGTGTTCTTAGACTATATGGAAAGCCCATTGAGTCAAGAATATATTCATATGATGTGGAGGGAAATTGGTATCCATGACCTTGCTAAAAGTTGGTGTTTGTACCAAGTGTGCAGATGGGACATAGTGGTCATATTTTTTATTGTGTGCCTCCAACTTCGGACGACCATATCTTTAGCGTCCGAACTCCGTTTTGGGTGTTCTTGGACTCTATGGAAAGCCCATTGAGTCATGATTCTTTAAATGTATCTGTGGAAGGCAGTGGGTGATCACAACTATGCTGAAATCTATGTTTTTAACCAAGTGTCACGATTTGCCGGATTTGTGTCGATGTGAATAAATGGGTTTGGCACCTGTGTGCATGGCATGTTGTAGGCTATTGTGTTGGGTATGAATTGCCATGAATTAGCCTAAGGAAGGTTATATGACATTATTTATTTAGTCATGGATTCATGGATGCTAATATGCTTGATATGATATCTATATATATAGGCATGAAATATATGGAACGTATATGCTTGCAATATATATTTGCATGGAAATTGACATGAAGTACAACTGATGAGAATGGTTCATGTAGTGTGCATCATACATGTAACATGAGAATTTGTAGTGACATTAGCATTGCATATGCATAGGGACATCATCATATTGGGTGTGTGTGCATGGGTATGGTCATCCATCATCAGTGTTGATGAATGGGTAGTGAGTTCATACTTTGGATGACATCCAATAAATGACTCATGGTTTAAAGCATAAAGTGAAATATAATTAATGTGTGTTGGGCGGAGCAAGATGGGGACCGTCAACCTCCTCAGGTGAAAAGCCTAGAACATGGATGTAAGAGACCCGCGGTGTGATCCGAAAAGTTATGTAACATGGGTGTAAGAGACCCGCGGTGGGATCCGAAAAGTTCTATTGCCCAAAGAAGACACACGGTCATGTTTATCACATAGACTTCGGGTTGTGTGATAGGAGTCGGGATTGACTTGGGATTTGTTGCCATTGACACTTGCATTGGGTAATGGGCAGTGAAGGCGCTCAATATGTAACACCCGAAATATACTGATCGTTTTTCGATATGTTTAGGGTATTTTGTAAGTATAATTTATTTGTTTCGTGAGTTAAATAAGAAACACGGGGAACGAGAGACCCGAAAATTTCAGATTTAAGGAGTAAGGTATGATGGTCAAAAAGGGGCTTAAAGTCATAAATTGAAGAGACTATGGGCCAAAATGAAATAATGAGTAAATTGAAAGCCAAATAATAATGAGTTGAAGAATTTAAGTGGCATTAGAAAAGTAACCCAAAAATGGGTTTTTGGAGAGACCAAACAAGGCCTTAGTAAATATATAGGATTTTAAAGACCAAATTTGGTCTCAAATTGGGGGAACCCGTAGAGAAGAAGAGAAGAAAGAAGAAGAAGAAGAGAAGAAGAGGAGGAAGGTGATCAAGCAAGCCAAGGTATGGATTCTATGATTTTTGGTATGGAAACTCCTTTGAAGTATGGATTTATGGAATTCTAAGGCTTGGTTTTGTTAATAGCTTGTCTCCAAAAGCTAGGGTTTTGTTAGAATTCATTCTAACCTTGGATCTCTTGAAAATAGGGTTGATCAAATCCCATATGTAATTTTTCAAGATAAACAAAGATCCTCTCCTTTAGGATGGATTCATGTGGTTAGTGAGAGTTTGCCCCGAGTTAGGGTTTAGAATAAACTCTAACTAAACATCATGTTTGGTTTGTGTATGGTCTTAACCCATATTAGAGTATTTGGAAAGGAATCTTGATATGTTTTTGGAAGAAAGATATGTAATTGAGAGAAAAGAATTAAAGAAAAATTGAGTTTACAAGAGACATATGAAGTGATCTTGAAGTGATTTATATGAGGTATAGAAGTGATTGGGGATCAAACATATGGAAAAATGGGGAGAAAAGCACTCATTACCGGGCATTCTCGAGATTGTCTTCTACCGGTAGGACTTTTAGTTCTACCGGTAGAACTTTGATTCAGTCGATTTTGGCCAAGTCACCGGTAGGAGTTGAAGTCTGCCGGTAGGACCTGTTACAGTTTTCAATTTCGGCCAGTTTTCGTATTTGGCCGCCAGCACAACAATTTCTTATCCGATTTGGTGAGTTCAAAGTGGCTACGTAAAATAGACTTCAAGGAGAACCAAACTTTAAGGAAAGGTATCTCCAAATTCTGACTATAAGTGGTCTAAGAATCTCACTCAAAGTGAGGCTATGTACCAAAAGCCCATTTCACCATCCAGTTGATCATAGCGTAGTCAAATTTGTTTCGGACGTATCTTGAGGATCGGTACTCCGAATTGGGTGATTCAGTTGGAATAGAACCCTTATGTAGCTTTAAAGTAAGTACAAGGACCTAGTGTCAAAGTATGAATTTAAAGACCTCGGAAAAATGAGTAATTCAATCTGTCCCTCGATAAAATCGATGCATCGACTAGTTGGCATGAAAATGCCATAACTTGAGTTTGGATGATCGATTAAGGTGATTCAATTTACGAGTAAATATGATTTATAGAAGGAACGGAATATGAAAGACATATGATCATATGACTACCTAGGACCAAAGAATGAATGGAGTGGACGTCCACGGTGGTGCTCGGCACTCTGATGAAGTGCCGGTACTCCACGATTGATCACTCGGCACTCTGATTGAATAACCCGGTACTCTGAGTTAGTGCTACGGCACTCTGTTGATGCCCGGTACTCTGTTGGTACTTGCGCACCGATGCTATGTCATTGCACCTTGGATTGATACTTATTGTCACTAGCGATCTGCACCATTTCTTATAATTGAAATTCTAGGTAGTCGGATAGACATATGATAAGACATTGAATAAGATACGAATGTACCTACGTATCATTCAGTAGTACCTACGGGTACTCTGTCTGCGAGTAGGTTTGTAGTACCTGCGGGTACTCTTGTATTTGTATAAGACTGTGTACCTACGGGCCTCCTGTATTGAATAAGGTCGAAGCAGTACTGCGGGTACTCACAATATACGAAAATGTTACGGAAGTACACCTACGGGTACTCTGTATTTAATTAAGTTACAGTGCATTCTTTTCTCACGATTTGGTTCTATAGTACCTATGGGTACTCTGTCTCTGAATAAGTCTGATACGATAAGTTCCGTAGTACCTAAGATGCTCTTTGTATGCAGCATAAGTCTGTGTGCCTACGGGTGCTCCTACATGAATGAGTTTTTGCGTGCCTCTACCGCGGTACTCCTGTATCAGATAAGAAGTCTGTGTCGTCTGTGCATGAGTACCTACGGGCACTCCGTGTTATTTGATAACTCACACGCATGCGAATGGGTTTTGCGGTGCCTACGGGTACTCTGTATCAGATAAGTCACGTATCGATGCATTTACGTAGTACTGCGGGTACTCCGTATTTATTAACTCCACGTATGCGAGATAAGTTACGTAGTACCCACGGGTACTCCGTATTTGAATAAGTTGTTCACGGCCAGCCATTACGTTACGTGGCCTCGGGCCACTCTTTGTATGTGATTAAGTTGCATGCATTATCCTAATAAGTTACGTAGTACCTAGGGGTACTCCTGCAGCTAGCGAGGATTGTAGTACCTACGGTACTCTTGTATGCGTATGGCTCGGTAGTACCTACGGGTGCTCGTATCGGTAGACTAAGTATAAGTTCGATGGAAGTACCTACGGGTACTCTTGTATTTCGCGATCTCCTCACGGGTATACGCATATGATAAAATACGCTATATGATGCGTTACTGTAGTACCTACGGGTACTCTGCATTTGATTAGGATTACATCACGTATCGATGCATTGCGTGGTGCTGCGGGTACTCAGTATCCCGAATAGGATTACGTACGTATGCGATACGTTACGTAGTACCTCTGGTACTCCGTGTCGTGAGATCTGTCTCTGTATATGATACGCTAGTACCTCTGAACTTACGTATCGATTTAATTCTGTGTACCTATGGGTACTCTTTGTCTCTGATTAACTCTGTCTCTGTATAAGTTATATGAACCTACGGGTACTCCGATCATCTGAATAAGTTCAGTTTCGATTAACCCACTATATCTGAATATATCCTGTCTTTGATTTGGATTAGGTGGTACTACGGGTGCTCCACGTATCTGAGTAAGTGCAATCATGTATGGATTAAGCTCAGTAGTACCCTACTGGTACTCTTGTATTTGATTAAGTTCGGTGAGTACCCTCTGGGTACTCTTGTATCGATAAATAAGTACAAGTTACGTAGTACTGCAGTACTCTCGTATCCGTAAAGATAAGTATAAGTCGATTAATTTTACGGGTACCTCCGTATAAAGATCTGTTACGTAGTATCTCTGGTGCTTTTATACCCGATAAAATGTTACGTAGTACCTACGGGCCTTACGTATCCGAAATACATATATAAATTCAGTAAAGACCGATTATAAACTCGTAAGACCCGTTATAAGTTAAAGTAAAGACAAATATGTGTAGCTCCGAAATACGTATAGTTCCGTAATCTCTGTGGTACCTATTGGGTACCTCCGAATAAGTTAAACTCGTGAGCATAAACATAGGATGCAGTAACTCCTATAGAAGTCGAATGCACATAAGTACGTTATAAGGATAGGATTGCATAAAGAATAAGTACCGAGTATAAGTTCATAATATAAATACATAAAATTTATATTATCGCTTATTGTTTTATGCATTAAATGTGTATATGCATAAGATACATGTTTCCCACTAAAAGTAAGCAGCACGGGTTTAATCGGAGTGTAGGTACAGGAGAAGACATCCCGAAGACTTCAGCATACGGTACGGAACGACACACTTGTAAGGGTTCACTACATGCTTAGGTTCCATGCTACGATTTGTAATATAAAAGTTCGGTTTGTATTTGCCAAATGGGACTCGATTATATGTATATAATTTTGATTACATTATAAGATGTAGGCCATACCCACCGGGTGCCGATTGGCCTTTAAAAAAAAAATCGATTAAAGAGTCCCGGTATTTGGTCTCGCGTCCGGAAGCCGGTTGGATCATGATCGGGTACGGGCCAAGAATGCGAGAAGCGTGAGCCTGACGCTACATGGGTGTAAAGGTTGAATTCTTCCTCTATAAAATGAGAAGTCTACTCATGTTCAAAAGATTGAATCCTATTCTCATTCTTAGTCTATGTGTGTGTAAAGGTTGGATTAAGTGAGTTTTGTGTCTAAGTGTTGTTAGTATGATGTAGCGTCCATTTGGCTCACCCGGTGCTTTTACTTTTACAAACATATTCAGCACCAGTATAAATACAAATCGTTTTCAATGCAGTAAAGTGCGGTAGTGCAACGGGCCTTTACGAGGGTATTGAAAGCGTGAAGAACGAGGATCAGTGAGGCGTCCATCGGGAGCAAGATGTGGGACTTCTCTGTAATGGTTATCAGTTTCTGTGGTTGGGATGACCATATGGCGTAGAGGGTGAGATGGATTTATCTTAAGAGTGATGCAGGAATCTGGATAGCATAGGAGGTGGGCGCCTGTTCGGCGGGAGCGAGAGGACTTGTTTCCCAGGGGATCATTGTGGGGCAGAGGCCGAGGCTATCGGAGCCAAGGTGGGGTGGGGCTGGGGCAGAGGCCCGGGGTAGGAGCACGAGGCAGACCCGGGCGGTCTTTGTTCTTACTTCTTGACCTAGACATATGAGAAGGGTTGCCACGAAGCAGGATCCGCGGGGTTTTGGGACGCCACAGTCCTAGTCATTAGTGGGAATGGCACAAGCACAATTTGTTCCCACTATGCCAGGTCGAGAGGCAGTGTCGGCTCACGAGTCTTTGCGTAACCTGTCGATTTCACAGCGAGATAGAGAGGCCAAGTTATGGGTCGGTCGGGACGGGGCCCATAGGCCGAGATTCGGACACGGGGGGCGTGTCTGTGCCATTTACCCATATAGACTGAATGTAGACCAATCGGTGATCTGGGAGTGCTTTCTTGCTCTTTCATTTATGGGCGAGAGTTTTATTTGATTCTGGTACATCTCATTCATTCATTGTTGCATTGTGTGTGAAAGAACTAGGTTAATTGTCTTTAAAGAGACTACTTGTGATGGGTTTGACCTGTACCTCCTCAACATTGACACATGGAAAACATTATGAATCTTTTCCAAATCTTGAGGTAGCTAATACATGCCATTTGGATCTTTGTTTATCACTTCATATAGCGATGATTTGGGCTCAACTTGCCCTTTTCCCCAAACCTCATTACCTTCTTCCAAGGCGATACTTTCAAAAACACTTTTTCGTCGATCTCATATCGAATATCCTTTCTTCTCATGTCGGCGTAGGATTTTTTTTCTACCTGTGGCCACTTTCAATCTTTCTCTAATCATATTCACTTTTTCCTTAGTTTCTTGAATGAAAATCGGGGCCCGATTATCTTCTTCTGTAGCTTAGCGGTCTAACCACGATAGTTTTAAAACATGAGAACGCCAAGGCGCCATTTCAGTACTCGGAAGCTATTGTACACAAATTCCGCTAGAGATGTAATGCATCTGACTACCTCTTAGTCGATCCACCTGACTAAACATCTTTAACGGCTTGGATCACTCTTTTAGATTGTCCATCCATGCAGGTGGAGCGTTGTCTTGAAACCAGTGATGAAGTGCCTAAAGCCTCTTGTAACTTTCCCCAAAATCTCCAAAGTGAAGCACCAGGATCTCTATACGGGAAATGATCGATATTGGAATCCATGTAAGCTGGACTGATATTTCCTTTATGTAAAGCTCTGCCGACTTGTCAGTAGTCGATCGGTTCTCAACTGATAGAAGTGAGTTGACTTAGTTAATTGGTCTACCCACGACCCAAGCCCGAATCATGCTTTCTTCCTTTCCTTTGGTAACCCGACCACAAAATCCATTGTGATTCGGTCCCATTGGGTATCCTTATAGGCTGTAACAATCCCGAAGGAACTTGATGATCGGCTTTCAGTTTCTGACACACCATACACTTGATCACAAATTCTAAAACATCTCTTTTCATTCCAAACCATCAATATGAAGTCTTTAAATCCTGATACATCTTTGTGCTACCAAGGTGCATAGAAAAAGATCTATTGTGTGCTTCTTCAAGAATGGATTTCTTCAATTCATCATCATTGGGTACACAAACCCGATCTCGATAGTATAAGAATCCATCCTCTTTCGCTGTAAACTCAATTTCTTTCCCCACTCTATTATGATTTACAATTGCTGCAATTTTCTCATCATTCTTTTGTGCCTCAAGCACTCGATTTAACAAATCCGATTTTGCTATCAATTCTACCATCATTGCACCGTCGTCTGATAATGACAAATGAGCATTCAACGCTCGAAGCGTTTGTACTGACTTTCTACTTAGGCATACGCTACTAAATTGGCCTTCAGGGATGATAACCGATCACACAATCATAATCATTGATCGTTCATCTATCTATGTTGTCTCAAGTTAAGCTCTCTTTGTGAGGGCAAATACTTAAGACCTTTGAGATCAGTGTAGATGAAAAAATTTTCTCCATAAAGATAGTGTCTCCAAATTTTCAATGCAAACACAATGGCGGCCAATTCCAAATCATGCGTAGGGTAGTTCTTTTCATGTGGCTTCAACTGCCTTAAAGCATAAACTACCACTTTTCCTTCTTGCATAAGGACACATCCAAGTCCATTTAATGATGCATCACTAAAAATCACGTATTCTTTACCATAGGTCGGTTGAGTAAGAACCGATGCCTTGATTAAGAATGCTTTCAACTTTTCAAAACTAGCTTGACACTTTTCACTCCTCAAAATCTACCACATTCTTGGAACGTCTTGTTATGAGGCGCAATCGCCGAAAACGCAGCGAACCTTCTATAGTAAAGCGCCAGTGAGAAAGCTACACTTCTGTGACATTTCTCAGTGGTTTCCATTCAATAATCACCTCTATCTTCCTTGGATCCACTCGAATTCCTTCTTCCGATACAATGTGTCCAAGAAAGAACACTTCTCTCAACCAAAATTCGCATTTGCTCCGTTTGGCATATAATTGTTCCTTTATCAATGTTTCTAGCACTACAAGATGTGTATCATGATACACAAGGATGTCATCTATAAACACCATGAAAAAATTATCTACATATGGTCGGAAAATACAATTCATTAAGTCCATGAAAGTCGCTAGAGCATTTGTCAACTAAAACGGCATTACAAGGAACTCATAATGTCCATACCGCATTCTAAATGTCGTCTTATGCACATCCGCATCCTTAATCCTTAATTGATGATACCGAGATCGCAAGTCAATCTTCGAAAATACACTTGCACCTTTCAATTGGTCTAACAAGTCATCAATCCTGGGTAACAGATATTTGTTCTTTACTGTCATTTTGTTCAATTTCCTATAATCAACACACAACTGAAGCGTACCATCTTTCTTTTTAACAAAGAGCACTGGAGCTCCCCATGGTGATATACTCGGACGAATAAATCCTTTCTCTAACAATTCTTACAACTTAAGCTTCAATTATTTTAACTCCACGGAACCATTCGATACGGTGTAATGGATGTCGAAGTGGCACCTTGAACAACGTCGATTGAAAACTCAATCTCTCTATGTGGAGGCAATCCTGGCAACTCCTTTAGAAACACGTCCAGATAATCACTAACTATAGGGATGTCCGATAAGTTAGGCTTTTCCTTTCTCGTATCAATCACATACGCCAAATAGGCTTCACACCCCTTTCGAATCTTCGCTCTAGCATTAGTGGCGGATATCACATTAGAGAGGTGGTTCGACCTCTCACCGATAAAAGTCACTTCCTCACCACTCAGTGTCCTTAAGGTCACTCTCTTCATTATACTATCAACTACCACTTGGTGTCGGGACAACCAATCCATCCCCAATATCACATTAAACTCTCTAAATGATAACTCGATCAAATCTCCCGGAAACTCATACTCTCGTATTCTAATGGGACAATCTCTATAGACTTTATTCACAATGATACTATTAGGGCTAAACTTTCCATGCCTATTAAGGCGATAAGATCGCATAAATCCGCGTCATCCTTTATATGCAAATGCAATGCATGTCATAAACAATTTCAAAATCATTTACAAAAATTTCAAAATCATTTTGTAGAACCGCCTAAACACCAGGCTCGATACCATACTAAAAATGTAATGACTCGCGCCCCCGCGTACCACATCCACGTCCCTAGCCCCACAGGCGGACGAAGGGGTGTGAGAACGATGTGGGACTCTTTGCCACTTTTTAGGCATTGGTGGGCCCAAGTCTTATAACTTAATCAAAATATCATAAACAAAGGTACAAAAATAAAACTACCACCGTAGTGGTGTTTACAGTGTCAATACATACGATCCACGAAGGTCCATTTACATACACATACAAAAATTGTACATTTACATTTACATAATCAGAGCACAAAACCTACAAGTGATGAACCCCTACTAGTGTGTTGGCCCAGCAGTATGCGGAAGATCGCAAACGTCCTCCTCTGTACCTACACGGATTAAAACCCGTGCTAAGCTTAACGCTTAGTGGGAAACATATGACTTATACATGTACACATGCATTAATACTCTTTTATAGCAAGCATATAACAGTATCAGATATCATAATTTGAATGAATTCATATAGCAAACTAATACATATACTTGTACTTATAGCAGACTTATATTTGTTGATATCTCCCGTAGGAGTTACATAGCTTATACTCATACTTATAGCAGACTTATACATGTTCATTACTTTACTCTTATTCATTATTCAGACTCTTATCATATAATTGTTGGAATACCTAGACCAGTAATAAGAAATGAGTAGGACACAACACAATAGAAAGTACACGAGTTGCGGTGCGATGCGGTCGCGCGTAGCATAAGCGAGGAGTGCGAAGCATTGATCGAGGCGTGCACGCCCCTGCGACAAGGGTAGCATAGCACTACAGCGAGTGTCGAGAAGCATTGATTAGGGCGTGCTATCCACGCGTAGCGATGCAAGTAGCACTAGCGAAGTCTTTGAAGCATTGATCAGAGACGTGCCTACCCACGTAACAAAAGTGCCATGTCATTCAATATCTGTTCTTAGGCAGTCCTACAATGATATGTGTTTAGGAACCTACTATCTTATCATAGGGCATTAAGTTTGCCCGCATCGCTTCGCCAAGGCGGCAAGGTATGGTAATTTTTCCTTTGCCTTACAAACATGAATGGACCCTTTCATACACTTATAGGGTCCTCATTAGTCCAATAGAAAAGTCCTCGAAATAACGGAATAGCGCGAAACAAAACATTCAATTTTGTACTATGAACAATAGTTAGGCGCTTGGCGTAACCTTTGCTATCTTTGCGACGTGAACTCGCTTCTGTTGTGGCATGCGAAGCTTGACTTGCCTACTTTTTCGACCCGCGCCCGCGGTGTAGGACCTCGAAAATGCTCAGCTTGTTTTGATTTCGTCCCTCTTACCAGAAATCTAACCAAAAACCAAAAGAGTACTTGTATACTTTCCAGAAAAACATCTTCCAAGTGTATTCTAACCCAACCAAAACCAAGGGTTTTTCCAAACCCAACCTCAAATACTTGTAAGTTAGGTTAACTTCCTACTTTTTTTTTTTTAAACATATGTTCATACACCTTAACCAAGAATCATACTCAAATATGGACGATTCCATACTCATCTTATACTAACTGGGGTTTTCAACCCGTCTTTCAACAAATCTAAGGTTAGGGATGATTCCTAGCTAAACCACTAGAAAATGGAACCAGTAACTAATATCCATACAAACCCATAACCATAAAATACCACTTTAAATCATACAAAATGATGAAATCCATACATCTCATATAAATCCTAGTTTTCCATACAAAATCATAGCGAGTTTCCATACCTTTCCTTTTCTTTTTTTCTTCTTCCTTTACTTCTTCCTTCTCTCTCTGCTTCTTCTTCACGTTTTGCTCTCCCACACAAAATGAGGGCCAAGTGGTCTTATCCGCCCATTCTTTATAAGGCCTTGTTTTGTACAAAAATGCATTCTTTTGACTTAGTTTTCACTTTTATTACACTTTGGTCCTCAAGTTCCCTTCTATTTGCACCTTAACACCATATTTCCACTTTGGCATATAATCTTATTATCTTATGACTTTTTATATCATGTTTAACAAATTCACTTGCACCACTTTGTATCTTATCTGAGTCGAGTTTGAGGGAATTTTCTCAACAGAAAAATAATAATTGAAAAATTCAAATTATACTTTACAAAATACCCTTAACACATTGAAAGCATTAGGATATGTTGGGATATTGCATACTCGACGACCCGGAAGGCCGGGCAGTCGGGATGATCCTCTTTTCGAATCAATTCCTTTTTTTCCTTTATCAGTCAAAACACACATTTCCAATGCTCATTTTGTAAAGGATATTTATCTTTATGAAAATATATTGGATATACGAATTCAACTCTAAAGGGGCCCGTCATTTTGTTTTCAATACACATTTTTCATTAAATATGGCATTACATGCTCATTTGGTCCATTTACCACCTTTATACATTACGACATTATAAAGTCGTTTTCAATACCAAAATATTTACAATATGTAAAATACATTTCCATACTTTCAAAAAAATATAAAATAAAATGTGATCTTCTTATGAAGACTTTTACATATTTGAGTTCAATGCAAAATAATTACAAAATATCATGGCGAAATGATATGCATGAGGCAAGAAACATTTACTTGCCACTCAGCTCATTTGATGGTGACTTTGTGCTGACGATCTTTAGTCTGCCACTTTCTACTCATTCTGCGATGATAAAAACAACGCGTTAAACATTTCATGCTTAGTGGTCTATACTCATCTCTCTTCCGTTTCAGTTTAAATCAAGCCATGCATTTTTCTAAAACAATGCCCTTTTAACATTTTGAATGATCAATGCAATACAATACATATATTCATTTCATATACATTCATTTACAGTTTATTGATCATTCCAAATATGCACTTTCATATGCAATAAATCATTGAACATAAATCATGCATTTCACAATTTTCCTTTTCATTTTTGCCCATAAGCAAATTTAACTTATGCTTCGATGCACGGAATGTGAATCATTGACATGGTCCCGGCGGGAGTGCAGTCGGTATAAAAAGGTTTTTATAACGATCACGGTCCCAGGCTATTGATGGTTATTAAAAATCATTTCATGAACACCTCTGGAAATCTTATCCCATTGGTACATGGATCAGTATTTTTATCATTACGTTAGCATAATATTGCTCATATGACCCTTAGTGGTATACCAATCTATCCTTAACTCAAATTTAACGGTTAACATTATAGTAAGGGTGCTCAAATAATTCATAGCAATTTACAATAAATATATACATTTATATCCAAATACTTGGTTTCCAATACTCATGCAATTTTTCATGTGCAATTCATTTCTGTCAGTTGTATCAAAATCAATTTAAAACAAATCAATATGCAATTTATACGCAATTCATTTCAATAAATCCACTTATTTCGCAATCCTTCAAACATTTTGGAAATGAGAAAGTGGAGAACAAACCAATTCATTTATGGTTCAAACGGAGCACACATGCATATTCATATAAAATCTTTTAGATTTATTTTGTCAAACAAAACACAAAACCGAAACAAGGAAGGAAGTGTGAAGAACAAACCCAAAAAGGTTGTCGCTCTTTGATTCCTATCCTCAAAATCCCGTTATTGGATAAAGCTTCCTCGTCACCAACCCCTAATCCATCACAAATATGTCACTATCAAAGAACAACCCAAGAAAAAAAATCAGTTGTGCATTATAAGATTTTTGGTTAGGGTTGATGTCTACCCAATACTCCTTCACTTGAAAAATTATCTGGGGACACATGTGCCATATTTTGCTCATGCCTCCTTCAAGAAAATTATAGCTCTGTGAGTATATTTTTAGTTGGAATTGGAATAATCTCATTTGGATCACCCAAACTCAAGTTATGGCATTTTAATGCCAAATTGGTCAGTATGTCCAACTCACTCGGCTACCTACTGTTATTCTTGATTTCAGGGGTCTTAACTCCATAAAGTGGTAATGGTTCCTTCTACTCAAGTAAATTATTCCCCTTGAAGTCTAGTTTACCTATAATTTTGAATCACTCAATTTGGATGAGTGAAACTCAACTAACGGCCAAACACCACAACCACACCCAAAACAGAGCATACCCTTTAACTATCCGAAACTTACCTTTAAGCCCATATTCGGGAGCCTTAGAGATACAATTTACTCCTGGTCTCTTCTATAAATTTGTAGCTCTAGCTCTTATGGTTCTTTACCAATTATAATCACTCAAATTTGGAGATTACTAACATAACTTATAGCCAAAACAAAAACAGGGGTTTGAAAAATTTTGACAACAACTCGCTGAAACTTCATCACATTTCCTTTACACAAAATTCCTCAAAACCAATCCAAACCAATCAAAACAATGAAAAACAACCTCAAACTGAACGAAAACCATCCATGAACACTTTACACAAAGCTAGGGTTTTTCTCCAAACCCAAACATAAGAAAAGAGGGGGTTAGGGTTTGGTTTCTTACCTTTAAATCTCTTCCTCTCTCTTTTTTCTTCTTCTTGATCCCTTAAACTCTTGATATCATGGACCAAATCACCCATTCATCTCCCTTTTCATATTGGGTGCACCCCAGCGAATGCTAAATAGAGACTCATATCTCTCATTCCCAAGACCCGATTTGATCTTAATACTCTAAACCTTCATAAGGTCATGTTTGACTTACACATTAATTCCTCTTTTCTCATTTTTCTCATTTTAACTCTTTATTTCACTTTCATTTTCATTTCATTTTCATTTTAACATTTACACTCCTCATTTATAACCCTTAGGTCCTCATTTGATATTTTTACCATTTATTTAGCTCCTATAAAATTTTCAAGTTTATATCATTTTTTTCGTTTTTTAGCCATTTAAATGCCAAAAAAATATAATTAATTTATTTTATACATACGAGGTTATAAGCTGTTGGGATATTTTGAGAACATTACATATGAGTGATAGATGCAGTATAGTTTTGGTTGTCGGAATTAGTATCAGGTGTCGTGGTAGTGCTTGTACGTCGTTTTATCCTGGGAGACAACGCCAATCCGATAGTCTCCGAGCATCAGAGGAGACAACAAATATGCTTTAAGGAGATTGTGGCTCCTCACAAGACTCAGCTTTTGATCACGGACAATCTTCTTGTCTTCTTAATTCCTTATTCTTTGTTTTCCTTTTCCCTACCTCTGGTTCCTGACTGCGTTGTGACTTTTTTTATTGCAGGTACTGATTGTTTCCTAACAAAAATTTGGTTGCATGTTTAATAAGATTATTTAGCAAAAAGTCTAAGGAATATAAATTTTATTGTCTTTCTCATGCTATGGAAATTGTAGAATCTTATAATCTGAGATTAATGGAGAATATGATATAATTGATAGGAGCAATGAACCTTAACACTTTGTGTTTGAGTAATGCTACGATATTGAACTCTTTGAGTTGATGGAGTGTTTCTTGGATTGTCTATCAAGATTTGACAGCCTATGAAGCACTAGTTATTGATGAACCACATGATGAGGGTATTATGATGGATCCAATTATATATCATCCTCAATAAGAGAGAGAATCAATATATATATATATATATATATATATATATATATATATATATATATATATATATATATATATATATATATATATAATTATATAATTATGATCTACCAAAGAAAGGAGAGAGCACACAATTTTTCTGGTTATAATGTATAGTGTTTGCATGGATAAGGCAGTATAGTACTAGAAATGACGTTGCTATTTTTTTACAAGGCATGGTTGGAAGTGAATTCACATAATGATAGAAAGCCATAAAGGATGAGATGAATACAATGGTTAACAATCCAAGTCTGGGATCTTGTTTGAGTTGCCAAAGGTGCAAAGAGTCTTAAGTTCTAAAAGAGTTTTTAAAGCTAAAAGATGCCTTAGGCAATACTACAAAGATATAAACAAGACTTGTAGCCAAAGGATTCATTCAACAAGGAGGAATTGATTATGATCATGATACATTCTCTTTTGTTTCAAAGAAAAGATTTAAGCATTAATGGCTCATTTTGATATGAAGATAAATAAGATAATGTGAAAACAATCTTTACTCAATGGAAATCTGGAGGAAGAGGTTTATATAAAGCACTTAGTGTTGTCCAAACGCACCCAAATAATGCAACAAATAGAATAACTAAGGGTAGAAAAGAAAGAGAACACACAAAAATTTAACGTGGTTCGGTATAAATACCATCGTCCTTGGGCTCCAATGAACAACTTCCACTAATCAAAGAGAATTACAAACTTAGGGCCACAAATCAATTTTACAAATTAGAACCCGAAAAGTGAAATACTCAACAGATTGGACGAAATACACCACAAATACCCTAAAGAAGATGGGGAAGAGGTGCATTTTTTACAAAGGTGGAAAAGCCTCTTTTATAGGCTATGACTTAAAAGAAAAATCAACTCTTTGACCGATGTGGGATTTGCATATTTGTCAAAATATAACAAATCTCCACCTTGGCCAAACCTTAATAAAATCCCATCTCGAAACTTCTCATTGACAAAAGCTATAACGCCTCCAAAAGCACTCAACTACGCAATCAAACTTTCGTAATGTTGATCAAGTCCAAACAATGATTGAAGTTGATCGTTGTCACCACCTTAGTCAACAAATCTGCGGGATTCTTGACAGTCTCAATCTTTTGAAGTAAGATTTGTCCTTCACTAACAATCTCCCGCACAAACTAATAGAAAATTGCAATATGCTTCGTAGACTTCCAACTCACTGGTCTCCTGAAAAAGTAAACACATAAACGATTATTGACTACCATTTATCGAGTCACTGACACAATACAGATCGCGAAACCCGATAGCATCGCGATCACGTACATCTGTCGCCGAAGACTAAGCCAACATCTACGGTTTTTTCAAAAATCTTGTGAACCCATTCACTTTGCCTGCAATGTGCTTCTGGATCATGCTATCTGCTCACTACCTCCAAGTGTGTTGCCAAACATCTATGCCACAAACTAGTAATCTCTAAATCTTCACCACGACCAGAAACCGTAGCCACTACTCCAATCATTGTACTACCATTATAGTAATACAAGTTATTTATTTTTGTGCCATTCATAACCAAAAGAGCATCTGAAATTACATTTAGAACTCCATCTCGAATAATCACGACACAGCCTTTAGACTCTAGGGCTCCCAAAGAAATGAGATTCTTTTTCAACTTCAGTACATATAGAACATCTGTCATAACTCTAATTGATCCATCCAGTTCCTCAATGAATTTGAACCCATCGATTGATATAGCTAACACCACTTACTACCACTTATAAACAACTCCACCATCAACTTCTTCAAACTTGAAGGAACCACTCATATGTGGACACATATGATGCGATGCAACCCCGAGATCAAAATCCATTCATAAAAAATAGAAATAGTTTGATGACCAACTAGCCGAGAACTCATAATGCTTAGAATTGGCCCCAGCTCAATGACACATGGACATAGACACCTTATCTTTCTTTCAAATTCGACAGTAGTTCTTCTAATGCCTCCTTATAATGACGCTCTATATTTTAATTCTAACTCTTCGATGTGCCTTTTCCCTTTTCCCATATCTTATTTTTACTACATGATGAGTCCTAAACTCATTTATTTTTAATCCTAGCATATTTTTGAAGTTTAAAATTCATTTTAATGCTGAATTATAGAATATTCTGACTTTTGTTTTAGTAGGTTTTTAATGAAAAGAGCGATTCAGTGAAAAGTAGAAAATTGGCCGGGGCGGAATTCTGCATCGCCAACACAATTCAGAATGTGTGAGCAAAATCCCAATAGAACGTGAGAGTTATGTTGACCAAGGATCAGTGAACTCGAAGCCACATAAATGAAGACTGTCGCGACATAATTTTAGATAGACTAGCTAATTTCTGTCGCGACAATGGATTTTCATGTCGTGACAAAGCTAGAGAAGTTCATAAAGAAGAATGTCGCGACATTCCTCAATTTGTCATCACAAAGATCAAGAAAATGGTAATGAAACTCATGTAACGAAATCTCACAAATCTATCGCGACATAAAGAATTTAAGATAGCAGAAAAGCTCTGTCGCGATAAAAGACAACTATGTCGCGACACAAAATCCACAGTCGAATTTGAAAAGTGAGAAGACTCTATCGCAACAGAGAAGTTTTATGTCACGACAGAAAATAGCAAAACAATGAGACAAGTCAAGACAATGTGCCTGCGGCAGAGTTTTCTATGTTGCGACAAACATTTCAGCTTATGACAAGACCAAGGCAGATTATTTGTCGCGATAGAAGAAAACTATGTCGTGACAAAACATTTAGAAACAACAATGAAGGATAAGAAGACTTTATGGCAACAGAGAATTTTTATGTTGCGAAAAACACAACATGAGGTTGAAGTGAACTCTGTTGCTACAAAGACGGTTACTATCGTGAAAGAAGTTAAGAAGAATTATAAGAAACTTATGTTGCGACACAGTAAAGAAAACAAGGCAGAAATCTCTGTCGCGACAATAAAAATTGCTGAGTAAGAGATTTCTATCACGACAGAGAATTTTTTTGTCGCAACAGAAAATGGAAGAGACATGAGACCAACCAAGACAAGTATGTCGCGACGAGACTTCAATGTTCACAGCAAAGCGTTCAACCGGCGACGGATCAAAGGCGATTTATGCCAGCGACAATGAGTGGCATTTGTGAGAAACTACATCGCATTAATGTTTCTTATGTCGCGAGAAAGGTTGAAAAGAACCACAAGAAGAATGTTGCAACATTCTTTACTATGTCGCGACAATGAATGAAGAACTCAAGGCAGAATTCTTTATCACAACAACTGGAAGTTAGGTCACTACATAAATTGAAGAGGAATGCTTGGAAGTGAACAGAAGAGTGTCGCGACACAGTCAGGAACAAGAAATAGTTAAATTATGTCGCAATATTTCTGAAACTCTGTCGTGACATAAAAGAAAGCAAAATATTAAGAAATTATGTTGTGACACAAAGCAGTGCAACAGAAGGAAACTCAGTCGCAACAAAGAATTTTGCTATCGCGACATACTATTCAAGTATTCAAGCTGCAAGGCATCCAAGAATTGTCGCGAAACAAGACACTTTGGTCGTGACATAAACCAGACAACCTCAGCAGAATTATGTCACGGCAGAATTCAAGAAGAAAGTATAAAAATATGTCGCGATAGAAACTGCATACCACGACAAGATGTTGGGCGACAGAGATGAAAACTATGTCGTAACAGAATTTCCTATGTCGCGACAAAGCTACTAATTGGGCCATAATTTTTGGGGATCCACAATTTGTGCCTAGAAGTGCGGCCCATCATTTGAAAATCTATAAATAGACGAATCTAAGGCAATGTGCCCAGCTTTCGCCAAACCAGGAACTTTTGGGTAGTTGGAGACTCTTGTATATTATTTTTCTTTTCTTTTGTTTAGTTTTTACCTAGTTCTTTTTGGGATCGAAACGATAATCTAATTAATAGAAATTTCAAAAGCTAGGTTATTTGTAAATTTTGTATTTCATTAGCATGCGATTAAATGAATTTCAAAATTTTCTGGAGTTCCTCTATTTCAGTTCGTTTGAAATTTCAATGAATTCACTTGATCAGTTAGTCACTGCTATTTGTGATCCAGCTTTGAAAAACTGAGCTCCATCTGGGAATGGATCAATGTTGATTATTATTTTGCTGACTTGAAGAGTCTCGTTGAGAGATACGTGGTTTATTTTATTAGTATTCTTGGAAGCTGCTTGTTCGAATATTAGTAGCATTCACCATAAAAACCAATTGTGTCTTCACTCACGATTTTTCGGGCTCTAAAGTGACACAAGATGGAGATTCTAAAATTGTGAATATTACTTGAGGGTATGTTAGATTAATATTATGGAACAACTGAACTCTGAAAAAATCACTTAGATAGATCCAGCGGCTTACTCATGGTGTGAGGGATGATTCGATGATTTATCAATTTAATTATTCAGAAAGTTTCTCCTCAATCACGATGAGAGGATCTTGATCCGTGTGTAGCATGGATCTAATAAGGAGATTGATCTATCAAATTAGATGGATGAGTTACCAATTAGATTGGAGAAGGCTTGCAATATCCTGTCTATAGGGGCAAGAAGTCTTTAGTCTTAAGAAATGGGTATGAAGTATTGAAAAGGAAAAACACTCATATCTTAGAAAAAGAGGTTTTATTCTCTGATGGCCGATTAGACCCATGCATCCGAAAGGAATATGGATATCTAATTAGTGAAATTATGGTTTATGGAGAAATCCAAACTATACTACCTTGCATCTTTTACAAGTTCAGATTTCACACTAATGGCTGAACTATGTTAGAAAATGATACGAAATTCCTCAGGTAGCCTGCGTCACATTTCGGTGTTACTTTACCCAGTGAACTTTCCAATCCATTTATTTGAATTCTTTACATGTAGTTATAGAATTTTATTTAGTTTTACTTTTGCTTTAGTTTAAAACCCAATCATTTTTTTATATTTTGGAGTTCAAATAGTGAGGATCTTGAGTAGATGGGATACTTGATCTTTAGATTTATCATCAATCCTCGTGGGAATAATATATGAACTTAAATTCATTTTATTACTTGTATGACACCACATTATACCCCACGAGTGATTTGGGCCAAAATATAATTTTTAATGGATCCCCTTTTTCCAAAAGGGACTCATTTTCTTTTGTCAAAAGATTTAAATCAGAGCAAGTTTTATGGCATTACAGCTGGGGATTGAAAAGTCTTTGGATGTAATTGCTAATTACTTCATCAGATTTGGTCTATGTTTAAAAATCAGTCAATCAAGTTTATGGCACCGTTCCGAGGATTGAGAAAAATATGAATTTTAATATCAATATTATAACCAAAGAGAGAATTGCTAATTTGGACATTTTTCTTTATTTTATCATAAATTTCATAAAATCACAAAAATAGTTTTATGGCGTAGTAATTGGTTAAGCCATTGAAAATATTTTATGAGCTTAAACTGACATAGCTATTTTCCACGGATTTAATTTGATCTCAGTTTGTTTCTATTTTAGGAACATTTTAGATGCATGGAAAACCAGCGATCTCACGCTACCCTGGATCTGAGAGACTAGAAGGAACAAGCGGGAATTCGAGAAAGGCTAAAAGGCTTGTCCCGACAACTATGTCGAATCGGAGAAGAATGCAACTATTCAGAAGAAGTAGAGATACCTTAGAAGCGAATGACTATGAAGGACTTTTGGGAGCCCGATTATTCCAAGATAGGAATACTTTCTGTTGTGAGACGGCTGCTATTGAAGCAAAGCGATTTTGAACTCAGGCCAGCGCCCGGTACAATGGTACGCATACACCAATTTACTAGGCATCCTAGTAGAAAACCCAACGAGCATATGGGAAGATTCATGAGGATGTGTCTGATCAAATTGAATGGGGTGAAGGCCAGGAAGTGATCGACTACAAGCTATTTCTATTTTCGAGAGATGTGGCGACAACTTGGTTTAGAATCCTTTGCTGTTGGATGGAAGTGATCAAGCTACAAGCCCCATTTCCATTTTCGCGAGAGATGTGGCGGCAACTTGGTTTGAGTGTTTTCTGTTGGTGTGGTGAACAGTGAGAAGAGTTGGTGGAGGCTTTACATGAGGCATGTTCTTCCATACCTCACTTTTTTGAAAGGAGAGGGAAATTATAGTGTTCAAAGCAAGGGGAGAGGGTGAAAGTCTCTTTCTGATGCATGGGAAAGATACAAGATTGTTGAAAAAGATGCCCCATGCATGGGAATTAGATCGACCCTCGGATGGGTCTTTTTATCATGTTATGAATTATATAAAGGTATAATTGATGCGGCTTTGTTGTGGAGCTTTCAAAAGAAAAAGTGTTGAAGAGGCAAGGCAGTTGATAGAAGATCTTGCCAAAAGCAATTATAAAGCTCCATTTGAAACTTCAGGGAGCAGCACCAGACTGAAAGGGAGTGGTATGCTAAAGTTGAACCGGATGACTGCTAAGGGTTCTTCTCCAACTGGAATTACCCAAATCGGAGCACCGAAACTCAAGTTATGTCCTAAACAACCCGGACTACTCTACGATCAAAGCCCGAGCAAGAAATTGGCTTGAGCATGCCGGCTTTGAGTGAATTTATAGGCAGCCCAGAGTTCGAATTTGAAGGTATATTTTCACTGATGTTTGGTTTTCCTTGAAATTATAGTTTAATTTGCAACGAATCCTCCGTCGGATCATAAATGACTAAGTTACTTATGGTCAAAATACGGGCTCTTTATCCCACGGAAATAGAGCATTGAATGCAGGTATCGATGGGTATCACCTTGTCGGTCACCGATGTATTTGTTTGATGCAGGTACCACCCTCGAAATTTCCACAGGAATGGTGGTTTTTCTCCATTTTCCATATTTTGCTACCCAAATCAACTCAATAATCAATATACACTTCAAAACTACTCCATATTCATCTTGTAACCTCGATTATATAAATCATCTTTCAATACATATCTTTCTTCAAACTTCTTTCATAGTTACTCTCAAAGCAACTCTAATATGGGTAATAACCCATACATAAACCAAACAAAAGGATTAGTTAGGGTTTGTTCTAACCCCCAACTCCATTACTTGGGCAAACCTGAATCCAACCTCAGGAGAGATTCACATTCTTCTTGTACCATTTGAGGTTTACCAACCTTACCTTGATAATTTTAGGAGGGTTGGGATAAATCCTAACAAAACCCTAGGTTTGAAAACCATAGAAATCCCTACCATGGTCCAAATACACATAATGCCATACAAAATTTCATAGTTTCCATATTTAATGTTAGAATCCATACAAGAATTCATTCTAGGGTTAGGTTTCTTACAACCCACAACCCACAAACATATATCCATACAAAACTATACAAAGTTCCATACTCATAGTCATAGTTCCATACCTTTTGCTCTTCCTTTCTCCTTCTCTTCTCTTCTCTTCTTCTTCTCTTCCTCTTCCTCTTCTTCTTCTTCTCCCCTTCTCCTCTCTTCTTTTACATTTTTTTGTCTCTCAAAAATGAGAGACCCATTTAACCTTATCCATCTTTTTGAGTAAAGGCCATGTTTGGCCTTTGCGTTTTAACTTCTTTTTCTCATTTTTTGCATTTAGGTCCTTTAACTCATTATTATTCTCAATCCTAACGTATTAAATTTCTATTTTGGCATACAATCTTGTAAGATTATTACCCTTAAATTCTAAATTAGAGTAAATGACAATTTACCCTTGTCTTTCCATTTATGACCACTAGGTCCTCAAGGTAGTAAATTACATATTTACCCTTTTGCTCTCTTATTAATTTCCGGTTCTATCGTTTTATTTCCGAAAAATTCAATTTAGCTTTTAATATACCCTAAACAAGTCCGAAAACTACTAGGGTATATTTCGAGTGTTACAATCCCTCTGTCGCGACATTATGTCTTATCTCAGTCTTTTAAAACTCACATTTTTTTCGCGACCCATCAATTTATGTTACGGTCTTCCTTTGGTCTTGACACGAAAACTTATGTTGCGACCTTAAAGCATGAGTCACTACACTAATTTTAAGCAATAATTGTTGCGACCCCAATAGTGGTCGTGGCCAATAAAACGATGTTGCGACCTGATATTTCTTATTCTCTTGTTTTCCATTCAAACCAGGGTCGTGACCTCATATTTCTTATTCTCTTGTTTTCCATTAAAACCAGGGTCACGACCTCAAAAGCATCGAGCATGAAATTTTGGTCTTGGCGATTCAAATTCATAAACGGCTGAATCAAGCTAAATAATTCAAACAAACAAAAACAATCCACCTTCATCATTCAAACGCTACCTTAAAATCGCTCATGAAGCATCAGTTCAATATTAGACTGAAAATAAATTCCACAAGCTTCAATCATTTTATTCTCCCAAAACAATTAATATAAATCAGAGAGTATGGTACTTCCCTTGTGATGCTTGTGTACTGCTTGTAGTGCAGTACCTACAAACTCCATCTCTGTTCAAGTCCTTACTAACCTGCAAAGAATACTACAAAAATTTTAAACAGTATGTATAAAGAAAATTCTAACTAGAAAACTTGAAAATTTTAAAAACACAAGTTGACTAACATAACTTAAAAAAATAAATAAATAAACTTTTGTGTGGGTTGCTTCCCACAAAGCTGCTTAGTTTTGAGTCCTTAGCTGGACTTGTTGCTATGAATTTCTTGTTTCAGAAAATTTCTTCCACTTCAGAACTATGAATTAATCATATTTCTTCCGAATCTTTGCTGTCGCTGACCATTTACTTTAAACTCTTCTCATTCTTACGGTTTTCAATGTCCTTTGCCCCCAAAGACGTACTTTCCCTCTTGTATAGGGCCACTCCATTTTGATTTCAGTTTCCCTGGAAAAAGCTTTAATTTGGAGTTAAATAACAAAACCTGATCTTCTGCCTTGAATTCCCTCCTCAAAATATTTTGGTCATGTCATTTCTTTGTCTTGTCCTTGTAAATTCTGGCATTATCATAAGCTTCTTTTCTCAGCTCTTCCAATTCATTCAACTGGAGTAGTCTTTCTTCCTTAAGCGACTTTGAAGTCAAAAATTCAGCTTCTTGATGGCCCATAGCTTTATATTCAATTGAAGGGAGGTGACAAGGTTTACCAAAGGCAAAGTCTATATGGGGACATTCGATGGGAGTTTATATGCGATCCTGTAGGCCCACAATTCATCATTAAGCTTTAGAACCCGATATCTTATCTTTGGAACTCACGGTCTTTTCAAGAATTTTATTTTATCTCCTTTGTTGGAAATTTCGACTTGCCCATTTGTTTGAGGATGATAAGCCCAGGCTCATTATGTGTTTTATTCCATACACAATTCATGAGCTTCTCAAACACCTTGTTTGCAAAATGGCTCCCTCCGCTCACTAATAATGGTCTGCAGGTGTTCCAAATACGCTCGAAGATATTTCTTTGCAGAATCTCACAAACGTATTAGCATCATTCTTGGGACAATTTGTTGCTTCCACCCATTGGATATTAGAAATCACGACTAGGAGTATGTATATATTTCCAAAAGAAGATGGAAAAGGCCCCGCCAAGTATATTCCCCCATACGTCAAATAATTGCACCACGGGGGATACCATGCGAGGGGCATTTCATGCCTTTCTTGATATTTCCCATCCTTTGTATACGATCCTGAAGTTTCACCCATTCAAAACAATCTTTGAAAATAGTAGGCCAATAAAAACCTTATTGGAGGAATTTTGTGGGCTGTTTGTCTCCTGTTAAGTGTCCTCCATGGTGTTCTGCATGACATTCTTGTAAAAAATTTTGCCTTGTTCACTTTTTGGTACACCTTCTGATGATCATATTAGCTCCTCTTTTGAATAATAGTGGGTCATCGGATGCTTAAAACACCTTTGCTCAGTCACCAATTTCTTCCCTTTCTTTGGTAGGCGAATTACAGTGGTATCCTCCTGACTAGAAAGTTCACAATATCAACATACCAAGGTAATTGGAATGATAACTGAAATAACTGCTCATTTGGAAAATTTTTGCTACTTCTATTTCTTCTTGTTTCACAGTAGTCTTTTCAACTCTTAACAAATGATCAGCTATCACATTGTCACAACCTTTCTTATCCTTGATCTCCATATCAAATTCCTGTAGTAATAACACCCATATGATCAGTCTTGGCTTAGCTTCCTTTTTGGCCATCAAATATTTAATTGCAGCATGATCAGTATGGATGATGATATGAGACCCCAATATGTATGGCCTAAACTTTCACCTCTGAATCTAATTACCAGCATCCTTTTATTAGTTAGGTAATTTTCTTGAGCTTCATTGAAGGTTTTGCTTTAATAGTATATGACCCTAAACATTTTGTCAACTTTCTGTCCCAATATAGCTCCCATTGCATAGTCACTAGCATCACACATAATCTCAAATTCTTTGTTCTAGTCTGGTTTGACCATGATAGGAGCTTCAACTAATCTGTATTTGATCTCCTCGAATGAACATTAGCAGGACTCATCAAAATTAAACTTGCCATCCTTCTCCAGTAATCTACATAAAGGTCTTGCTATTTGTGAGAAGTCTCTAATAAATCTTCTATAAAACCAGCATGTCCCAAGAAACTTCTTATCCCCTTCAGCATGTTGTTGGTGTGAGAAAAGTCTTTATAATGATCTTTACTTGGTCCTTCCGGCCTTCTTTGTAGAAATTCTATGCCCAAGTACAATGCCTTGTCACCATGAAATGACATTTTTCCCAATTCAAAGCTAGGTTCTTGTCCTGGCACCTGTGAAGTATTGTCCCCAAATTCTGCAGGCAATGTTCAAAACTGGATCCATAAACTGTGAAGTCATCCATGAATATCTCCATAACCTCTTCTGCTAAATCTGAGAACATAGACATCATACATCTTTGGAAAGTAGCAGGAGCATTGCATAACCCAAATGGCATTCTTCTAAAAGCAAATGTACCATAAGGGCATGTGAAAGTAGTTTTCTCCTAGTCCTCAAGTGCAATAACAATTTGGTTATATCCAAAATATCCATCAAGAAAACAGAAGTGAGGATGTCACCTTCTTTGTCCAAACATCGATCAATGAAAGACAAGGGAAGAAATGATCTTTCCTGATTGCATTGGTAATTTTTACGCAATCTATACACACCCTCCATCTAGTCATAGTTCTTATAGGAATCAGTTCATTCCTTTCATTTCTAATCACGGTGAATCCACCCTTCTTAGGAACCACATGAACTGGGCTCACCCAAGGGCTGTCTGATATTGCATAAATAAATCCTGCATTTAGCCATTTCAGTAATTCCTTTCTTACAACATCTTTCATCACAGGGTTCAACCTCCTTTAGTGTTCAGAAAGCGATGTTTTGCATCATCATTCGATGGATTTGGGCATCTGAATAGAAGAGGTACGATACCGCCAGATCTTGATTGACAGGCAATAGCCTCCCCTTGTATTTCCTTAGAATCTTGATGTACTGTTCTTTTCATTCTCGGTTAATTCGGGTGATATGATTACTGGTTTCCCTTTTTATGGTTCTAAGAAAGCATATTTCAGATGACTGGGCAATTCTTTCAAAATTAACCCTTCTACACTAGTCTCTTGTTTGGTAACTTTCTTTTCCTAGCTGCTTGAATTTTCTTGACTGTTTTCATTCAAACTCAAGACTGTTTCCCTATTTTGCAAACTGGAATGCAGTAGTTCATAATCAACACTCTCAAGATGCGGAAATTCATCTCATTTCATTGATAGAATCTTGAGGTTACAATCGGAGATCAATCCAAGCGATAGAATCTTATTATCTCTGACTTGTTACAATTTTTTGCATCAGCATCATATTGTGTCAAGCTTTTGCCCAGGTTGAAGTGCACTGCTTCATTACCCACCCTCAGGGTCGACTCACCTTTTAACGCATCAATCAAGGGCGACTCGAGTTGCTAAGAAGGGTCTTCCCTAACGATAGAGGGACTGGTTGTCTTCTTCGTTTCATAACCACAAAGTCACGGGGAAGATAAATTTCCCTACCTTGACCGATGCACATCTTCGAGAACACCTTACAGTTTGAGCCATGGATCTATCGACCATGCGTAGTATAATTGTTGTTGGGGTAAGTTCCCCCAAACTCAATCTCTATACCATTTGATAAAGAGGCATCAAGTTGATCTCTCTTTGGCTCTGCCGAGTCATAAGGCCTTCTTGAACTCATATTTCCCTATTGAGCAAGGAATGGTGAAGCTGCCTGGGTCCTTCATTTTTGCTGGTAAACTTCTCTGAATAACTGCACTACAAGTGGCAGTTAAGTTCACTATTCCTTCCCCAACAATCTTCTTCTTCTTGCTCAATATCTCCTTTAGAAATTTTGCATAATTTGGCATTTGATTGATTGCCTCTGCAAAGGGAATATTTATTTCTATTTTCTTGAAAATTTCTAAGAATTTAGAAAATTGTTCTTCCTCCCTTGATTTTGAATCCTCCGTGGAAATGGAATTAGCAAGGAGTGTAAGCTTTAACCTTCTCATACATTTTACGCTCCTTTGCTTTTCTCGAGCGCTTTCGGTTTGCACAACTACATTTTTATAGTCTTCTCTGTCTCGCTCCTTCCATTTTCTCCTCCAATTGCTTTTTCTTCTTTTTGATCAATCTTCTCTCTTTTCTCTTCTGCTCTACTATTACTCATTTCCTTGCCACTCCTCAGCTGGACTGCCATACAGTCCTTTGGATTTTTCTGAGTGTCACTAGGAAATGCATTCTTGTTCTGGTTTTGCAAGGTCAAAGCCAGTTGCCCAACCTGAGTTTCCAAGTTCTTCAGGGAAGCATTGGTGTTTGATTGAAACATTTATGAGTTGGATTTAAGAGCTTCCAACTCAGCAAATTTCTGTTCATGGGTGTGAAGCAGCTTTTTGTTATCCCCCATGAATTGCAGCATCTACTCCTCAAACGATTGTGTCCTCTTCTGACCTTGATATTCATTTCTTTGCTCTCTCCTTGGCACGCTCTTCTTTGTTGGAACCTTAGTGGATGATACCCTTGCTGGAAATTCTGCCCAATCTTTTTGGCCTTGTAGTGTCTCCTCCACCATATGAGAAATTCTCATGGTTCCTCAGTGCTGGATTATAGTGTGTGGGCAAGTTGGGATTCGGCTTGAAATGATAGCTTCTCTATTCATTCAAGTAATTAGCCTCCTCAACTGCATAAGGATCTTCATCAGTTGATCCCTTAGCACTTCTCCTGATTCTAGCTCTCTCTACTGCTCCAATCTTATGGGCAGAATGTAGTTTTTTATCTTGTTTATCCATCCTGTGCATAATAGCATCTAACTTTGCTTCCATGGCAATCATCTTTTTAACCTCAATGACTCCACTCCCTCTTGCTTTACTGTAGCTCCTTGTAAATTCAGATGGGGCTTTCATGTTACATTTGGCTAGGTCTTCAATCCGTCGCACGCTTCTGCGCACTTTCCTCTTGAATGCCCCGCGGCCAAAGCATCTATGATACCCTTAGAAGTTTCATGCAGAGAGTGATAGACAATATCCATTTGTGTCTTTAGATCTATGCCATGCATAAGACATCTCTTCAACAGCCTTTTGTACCTTTCCCATGCAGTATACAAGCTTTCATCCTCCCCTTGTTGGAACACTATGATTTCCCTTCTTCTTTCAGTTATGAGGGATGGGGGAAAAAATCTACCTAGGAATGCTTCCACCAGCTCTTCCCATGTATCAACTGAGCCATATGGTAATGATTCATACCATGTGGCTGCAATATCTCTTAAGGAAAAGGGGAAGAGGTGTAGCTTTATCACCTCTGGTCTCACACCATTTAGCTTAACTGTGTTTGCCATCCTGAGAAATCTTCCAAGGTGTTCATTAGGATCTTCAGTGGGATGACCGATGTGATTACGTTGAACCATGGTGAGCAAGGCTGGTTTTAGCTTAAAGTTGTTAGCCTCAATAGCAACAGGATTGTCGGCTGGCGAGTATTACCTTGCGGATGACAGGGCCTACAGAAATATCAAGTTATGTCTTGAATTGGAGGCCTCTTTGCTGCTATTTCTTGTTCAACTGTCTTATCAATTCTTTCATCTGCCATGGTTGCTTTTTTTGCTCTACTTACTTTCCTTAAGCTTCTTAGTGTTCTTTCCAATTCAGAATCTACAAGAGCGAGATGCGGTCCCAGCTTCTGTGCATTAATCAACATACGAAATGGAGACATATTGAGATTAGTGGAAACAGTGGTATCTGAAAATCATATATCCTTTAAGATCTATAAAGATCGGTATCTTATGCGACCCTTTGCTTGCTATCAAAGGCTGATTTACATTGCATTTCTTATAAAGTAAAAGAAAAAATGTACAAATTAGCAATTCACTCTTTTGTTAGAATATTGATTTATTCAAATCCTTTCAATCCCTGGCAACAGCGCCATAAAACTTGTTCATCTGTGAAGATATAGACTAAACCACTCAATTTAACACATATACAGGAACCTTACAATTTTCCTGTAGCCATGTCAAATTGGACGGGAGTTTCTTAAAATTTAATAAAACAGATTTAATGTTTTGGAATTATGAATAGGTGTAGTCTATGACATTGCAAGTGCACAGGTCATATAAATAGTAAAAATTGGATGTAAGTCCAGATATCATTCCCACAGAGATTGACTTGGATTCTCAAAATCAACTACTGACTACTCCAAGATCCGTACTATACGGATCTCTATGTGTGATTTCTCGACAACTAGAAAAGTAATTGTTCTAGAGAATATATCTAATAGTAAAAGAAAGTTGAATTTATGAATATAGAGCAAATAACAAAACATAATATACTGGCGGCCTCTGAAAAAAGACATATATTGACATATTTTTTTGTTGACATTAAGTAATATATGTAATTGTATATTGTTTTAATAAGGGAACCACGACTTATATAATTTATATATAAGTAACCGCCAAACATATGTATAAATTTAGCTTGGTGGTATTATATTATGCTAACTTGACATAAAATGATAATTCAGTATGTGTACACCCTAACATTTTTGCCATGTGGAAATCTTGGATTCTTGGGACCATTAGTTTAGGGTGTTTTTAAAACCTATTTAAAGGGAAGTAAGAGAAAGGGAGGGCTATTTTGGGGGCCATCTATAGAAAGAGAACAAGGGAGACCCACAGTGCGAAAGAAGGAGGGGGAATCGGTTGAGGGAGAGGAGCTACGGCGATTGTGGTGGAGTAGAAGAAAAAAAAACTAAAACAAAAGTTAAAGAGGGGTCTAAGAGGTAGTGAAGAGTTTTGTGACCACTTTAGGGAGAAGAAAACCAAAAGATATAGAACATTTTCAAGTCGATCCTTAAATGCTGCGTATCATCTCATTTTTTTATTTTTTTATTTTATTTTTTATTTTTTATATTGTTATTATCATGATAACGGTATCTTGATGTTCTGGTTCATCCATATACATGTCATAGTGAGTGTCTTTTATTGTTCCTTGAGGTTGATTTGAAATTGCTAAAACTTGTTTGTATGGCTATTATGGGTTATCTGAGGCGATTGTTTCATTCTTATTTGGATCTATTATAGCTTTTCTATCCATTTGAACCCATAGATGATACCATGATCTTATTACTTTTTGTTATGCGCTCACGGTTCCTCTTTCTTTGTTTCATGTTCTATTATGTATGGTTGTAACATAAATGAATATTTGAGCTCGAGGCTCTTCGGTGAACATGTGTTCAAAGGGGTTTACCCTTTTCATTTAGAATGGCCCATTATTGCTAAAGGTAAAGCTAGATCTATAGTTGCTGGGTTCATAGTACTAGGAAGTATTTGGAAATTGCAAGACAACTCTAGAAAATCACACAGGCGTCTTTAAAAAACACTAGCCGCTACGAGCCTATAAACTTTTAATTCCTTTTAAACTCATTTGCTGGCCCAGGAAACTTCTAGAGCACAATAAGCCTTTGCAGGCTGCAGGAAGCCACTAAGCAAGGTGGGAACCCCCCTCCGCCTCCTCCTCCTCCTCCTCCTCCTCCCCTCCTCCTCCTCCTCCTCCTCCTCCTCCTCCTCCTCCTCCTCCTCCTCCTCCTCACACACACATTGACTCTGATATCGAAGTAGCTTAATTAAGGGGAAATATTTGGGCTTTGAACTACATCACAAGATTTAATGATTTAATTTATGTTAATGCGTAGAAACCATTTATTACATTCTACTAGTTTAATAACTCCACTTCAGCATTTCAACATCAACATGGACCTTCACAGCAGCTAGCTTCACTTGGCAGCTTAATTTCTAATATTTCTTCACATCAAACCCTCTAACATTTCGGTAACATATGGTGAAGAAAGTAATCAAACAAGATTGGAAGGCTATAGCAATCAACCTATGAGAAGAAAACTTAGGTTTTTTCCTTTGGATTATAGAGTGGGTAGGTTAGAGTTTTTTGAGTTCTTACACATTCTTATTTTTCACTCTTAGCTTGTCTGTTTGTTAGGTTTCTTATAAAATGGTTTCTCCTTCCCTATGCACATTTTCGAATGACTGCTCATTAGGGTTTATCAAATGGGTTCTTCTTCCTAGTCTTGGTATAGAAGAGGCAAAACAAGAATGAGGGTGAAAAAAATGATGGCTTGACAAAGGAGGCTAGAAAGAAGGAAGACAACAACCTCTGGTTCCAAAGTTTGTTAAAATATGTAGAAGGGCTAGGCGATGTGCTTATCCATATCGTATCCCTTATCCATGTATGCTCACCCATTTATGCTCTAGACTCTTTGTATTCTCTTATTAGACTGTTATGAAATAAATAGATGGTCTCGAAACAAGGAAACAAAAGCTGAGAAAAAAAGAAAATGGTTTGAATAGTTGAGTTCTTACTTTCAAATTTCAACAAGGTTGTGAACCCCACTTGTCCTCCACAGGAATAAATCTAGATTCTTGACTCAATGGGCTTTTCATAGAGTCCAAGAACACCTCAAACGGAGTTCGGATGAAGAGAGGTTATGGTGGTCGAAGTTAGAGGCATACAAAAGCGGAAAATTTTGCTTACGCGGGTGCGGAATTTTACCATGAGCAGTGGTGCGAATTCGCGCAGATGAGCGATGTGCGAAAGTCGCACCATGGCGGTGTGCGAAAATTTTCACACCTGAGAAATTTCGCACACGCAGGCGAAAAGAAACTGATTCTATGATTTTGGTAAGATTAAAGTTTGTGTAGTTACTAAGATTTTATTACATGGATTTCATCTTCAACTAATAATTAATTAGTTTCATTTGTTTTGTTACATTTATTTTTTACAGCTCAGTTAAGTTAGTAGAAGACTCAAGGTGGTTTTGCATGGGACATTTAAAGATGTATATACATACACATGGGTTATTAATATTTTGGTTGTATAATTTATCTGTGGTTTCCTATGAGTTTTATTTTTTGATGTATGTATTATAAATAGAACTTGATTTACATTATCTTTTGGTATCTTTTATTCTAAGTAAAGTTGCTTTAGCTTCTCTTTTGAATATATTATTTTGTTTGTATATTGAAAGGGACAACTTAATTCAAATTAACACAATATATGTACATGTGTTTTAATAGCTACATGCATATTTATATGGTGCATTGTAGTTAACGAGATAAAGTCTTAGTTATGAAAACAAAGGTATATTTTGTAGTAAGTGTTTAAATTAATGACAATTTTCAATATGCCAACAAGTTATTTTGCATCATACTTCTTCATTGCAACATTAAAAGCTTATTTTAAAAAAAATTTTTCAAAGGCTATCATGGCATATGCTTCTGTTCAATTTATAATCTATGGTGGAAGATCCTTACCTTGACATATTTTTAAAGAAACCATGATTTATTTGAACACAAACCTTGACATATTATGAGTGGTAGAAAGAAGTTATATTGATTAATGGGCACACATTCATTAACATTTTTATATATGTCAAGATTCTTTGATACTTTTCACGCGACACTACTTGACTAGACCGACATATAAGGCTGAAATTATGATGACATATAACACATCACGATGATTAGTAGCGGTGTAAGATAGGGTTTTTCTTGCCGTGTGAATCAGTCTATACGAGAAATTAACATATCAAAGAAGTATTAGTAAGCAGTCAATTCGCACCATCATGCATTTGTTACTACGTTTTGTGTTTGGTTGGAGTGTCCAGATGCTACAGCAATGCGTTGGATTTCTCCATAATTCACTTGCACTAGGGTGCTGTCACACCCGATTCCGGTCGGACCCAATTTGTGGCGGATCCGGGCGGGGTTTCCGGGAAGCGAGACCAAATACTTGGACTCTTTACCTGATTTTCGAAGCCGGGCAGCCGTACCTGTGGGAATGGCCCACATAATAATTCAAAAATATTATATACAAATCAAAAGAACTACCAACTGGGTGGTGTCCATCAAAATCTGCATATAAGCGAGGAGTCCCATTTACCTTATGCTTGTACTTTTCCATTTTCATCGAGCACGAGACACCATGCATAGTAGTGAACCCTTACAAGTGTGTTTATTTGTTGTATACGGATGTTTGCGACGTCTTCTCCTATGCCTACCTTGGATTAAGAAACCCGTGCCTAAAGCTTTAAGCAGTAGGGAAACATATCTTAAAAAGCACGAATAACGGATCTTTCAATAACAAATAAGAATCTTGAGATTTATCACATATTTGTACATAATTGTTCTTGTAGAACTTAAGCTTATTCGGATCTGCAAATCTACGATGCTGAACTTGCTTATATGCAGCGTTATACTTACTCGGGGGAGATTACACTTATGGCGGAATATCTGATTCGGATCTTGCTTGCCCCATTCGAGATTTCTCAGGCGCATGTGATCGCGACATACGTAATAACATACTTTTCTCAGAGAGACTATACTTATTTTGGTGATCTTCCCGTAGATTCACCCGAACTTAATAACCTCTGGTACTTAATCATGATGTTGGTGTTTATATCTATCATAGGTCCCTCATGAGTTCTGAACTTATACTTATTCTCTGGAGTTTACACTTGTTCGGAGGGTACCGTATATTCTACGAATATTCTGAGGCGTCCTCTTGGTATTGTGGAACTTACCCTTTATACGAGTACCGGTAAGGCTACTACAAAACCTCTTTGTGCCGTGCATATACTTGTTCTCGAAATAAAATGCACGATATGGAGCTTATACTTGTATTGCTGAACTTATTCTTGTAGTCGGATCTTATTCTTGTGCCGGATGCCACAGGGCTTCACGATATAAAAATGCAGTGAAATTTTCACGAATGTCTGAAGCGATATCTTGGTATTCGCGGAACTTATCCTTATCTGAAGTACGAAGTAAGTACTACAAAACTTATATTGTGCCATTATCTTATACTTTGTTCTCTGAAGTATATCCTGGTCTTCGCAGACTTATACTTGTATTCACGAACTTATACATGTATTGGATCTTACATTGTATATTACAAAAGCTTCTATACTAGTGTACAGACTATCTTTTGGTCTTCTGAACTTATCTTTGGTCTTCTGGATCTTATCCTTGAAGCGAAGGTACGTAAAGTCTGATAAGTCGAACTAATCATAATCGTATCACATACAAAGTGAGATCAGACATTATGCGGATACATATGGTATGGACATTGAGTCATAAGCGGGTACAAATCATAACAATACATATACTTATTTTGCCGTTCACGAGAGTACCCACGTGGTACTACGGAACTTATACTTATTTTTCTTGTGCGAGTAACCCTTAGGTACTACGGTTGTTTTCTGAATACGAGGGTACGTAGGTACTAGGACTTATACTTATTCGGATCTCCGTGGGATTCGGAGTTCTTATGCAGAACTTATACTTATGCTCCAGGCTGTGCATGTTCATTCGGGACTCCTGTGGGATTCTGAGCTTATTCTTATTCGAACTATAGTTATATGGAAACATTATCATTTGGGACTCAGTAGGAGTGGAGCTTAATCTTGTCCCGGACTTATCTTCTTATCATGAGGCTTATTTATCATTTGGACTCAGTAGGAGCCTGGAGCTTAGTATACAAAGTACCCGTGGGTACTGCAGATTCATTATACGGATGTGCGAAGTGGTATCCCAGGACTTGCCGCCATATTGCAGTACGGGTACCCGTGGGGTACTAGAGATTAATCGAATCTGAGTGCAGTAGGTACCACAAAGCAATCTGGTACATTCAAGATCTTTACTCTTGTTCTTTATTCAGTGTCTTGTGTAATATGCAGTATGACTACCTAGACCAATCATAAGAAATGAGTGGGACGCGATGCTAATAAGTGCTGCGAAGGTCTATTCAAATACGAGCAGGTAATGACCTGGCACCAACGGAGTCATGGAGCCTTGGTCCAAGGCGTCTTTTGTGGCTGCTTGGTGCCGTGGCACCGGTGCCCGAGCACCGATCCCGGGCGTGCACTGCTCATGCAGCGAAGTCTTGCGTGCGCGGCAAAGTGTTGAAGGCCGTAAAATGTGAACCGCCGCATGACGAAGTCTTGAAGCTTTCGACGAAGTCTTTGAAGCACCAATCGGAAGTCTTGAAGCACCAGCGGTGCGACACAATGGGGCGATCGCTCATTTCATTCTTTGGTCCTAGGTACGATCATATGATCATATATCTTTCAGAACTTATAAGCCATATTTATCACATTACATGTTCGACATTCTTTTCATGTTCCGTGTTCTGTGTTCGATTTGGATTCGTTTTAGGTTTCATCTCAGTGGGTTTCCGCTTCCTTCCATGTATTGGCATTTTGGATACTCTCACGATTGTGGTACTATCCACATCGTCCGGTTTTCTTGTCCCTCATGGATTGTTTCGCCAAGAAGTGAATCATTCAGATTGGATCATCAAACTTAAGTTATGGCATTTCATTAACTAGTCAGTTCAGTTTACAGGGAGGTTTGCAATATTCATTTTCCATTTTCCTTGTGTCTGGCACTGGTTCTTTGTGTCCTTGCAAGCTAGGTTCTGAGGTTCCTCTCCAATTGGAATCACACAAATCGAACAGACTCAGTTAGAATTTCAAAGCAAATTCGAACTACTCGCAATTAAATACGTGCAGAATTGGCTTGCATATGGCCCACTTTGAGTGAATTTTAGGACCACTTAGAGTCATAGTATTTTACGATGCCTATTTCTATAGGTTTTTGGTTTTCTTGAAGTCTATTTTAACTAGCACAACAGATACTTTCAAATCGGATAGAAAATGAAGCGAGTTATGTCTAAAATACAAAATGGGTCAAAATAGAAGCCGAGTGTGTCTTGGTACATGTCTAACATGTCTTAGAGTACATGTTCGGTCTGGAAGGGTGTGCAGTACATGTTCAAGGTGTACCGGTACGTAATCTCTGAAAATGCCCAGAATGTGTATTTTCTCCCTTTTCCATGTGTTGATACTCAAATAAACCCCGATACTCATGAACATCAAAACCACTTCAAATTCTCATCTTGAAATGGTGGTTTAGAACTTCATATTCATCTATAACCTCTATTTTCCTCAAATCATCTTTCCAATAATTGTCTTTCTTCAAAAACCTTTCTATAATTCTTGATAACCATTCTAATATGGGTCATAACCCATACACAAACAACACAAAAAGATTTGTTAGGGGTTTTATTCTAAACCCTAACTTCAATTATAAACTTAGCCATGAATCGAACTCGAGGAGTTTCATACTCTTGATCCCATAAGAATTTATTCTAGAGTTAGGTTTCTTACAGCCCATAACCTAAAAACATGTATCACATCAAATCCATATGATCCAGACAATTCCAGAAGGTTATATGATCCATACTAGAATCCATGCTTTCGAGTTGGTTTCTAGCCACCTTGGCAGCAGCTTCTCTTCTTCTTCTCTTCCTCTTCCTCTTCTTCTCTCTTCTCTCTTCCTCTACCGTTCTCCCTCTTTTTGGAGACCAAATTTGGTCTTCACTTATTCCATGGGTTTGTTAAGGCCATGTTTGGCCTTCATCAGAAACCCATTTTTGTTTTCAAATTTCATGTTGCATTTTGAATTTTGTTTCTCTTTTATCTCTATTCCATCTTTTCTATATTTGCCTTAAATCCCATCTCTTCATCTTATAACACTTAAGTCCTTAAGTGGTAAATGACTAATAATTACCCTTAGCTATTATTATTTAGGGTCTCGTTTCCATGTTTGCATTTAACTCACAGGAGCATTTAAATTATACTTACAAAATGCCACTGGCATGTGAAACTCTTTTAGAGGGTATATTTCGATTACGAGTGCCTGCTTCTCTCGAAGACAAGAGATTAACCGATTCTTATGCTTTGCACAATCTTAACAAGATTTGGGTATTTTTTCTTCTCATCTGCACCTTATTTCTTGGACTTCTGATTTCTTGCTTCCCAGTAAGGGTTGTTCTGAAAATTTCTACAACCAGTTGAGTGACTCAATCCTTTAAATCTAGTGGATATTTCCATTCCCTTGATTAGATCTCCTTTAACATAGGTTCAAGAGCTTTCCAATAGATTAAGGTGAAATCTCTGATTGTTTAAATTGATAATTATTCTCATCCAACATCAATTATGAGTGAACTGCGAATTTATCTAAGTGAACTCTCATAGCTCAATAGTTCTTCAATGGTAGTCTAACATACCCACCAATTGAATGGTCTCAACTCTTAGGAATCTCCATCTCTGTGTCACTAAGAGGGTCTCCTGAAAATCAGAGCAGGATACATACCTTGGAAGGGTATTCGATACTACTAGTGAGAACATATCCATTCAATAACACATCAACCAAATAAATTCCAATCCAGGTAATTCTCTCTCTAATTTATTCGAGGAAAAGACCTTGTATAGCTAACAATCAATCTAATTGGTATTTGTGCTTTAATTACAGAATCACAATCTACAATGGAGAGTTGATCAAGAACATCCACTGTAGTTATAATTCCCTGGAAGAAACAAATTCTAAAATTTGTTTGAACTTCATTGATTCTAGGCCGTAATTAAAAGAAGATAAGAAAATTAAATCAGCTTTTACATTCTATGATTCTTTGGTTTAGATCCGGAAAAAGGAAAAGAAAGAAAAAAGAAAAAATCTATTCCTAAAGTATACGTGAGTCTTATTTACACCTCCTCCCGAGAAAATGGGTTCGAAAAACGGAGGTTGCCTTTACTAAGCGTATAGCCCTTATTTATAACCTTCGGAAATTGGGCTGATTCAAGGATTTAGGTGGATTCCTAAATTCAATGGCCGACTCATGTTTAGGTCGCGACCTCGAAGCATCCTTGACGTAAAATCTACTGGTCTGTGGTTGTCGGTCGGTGTGACTAGGAGCGGTGTGAGTCTCACTTTGGCCACTTGCAATTATTGAGCTACGACTTGATGTTTCTGTTGTGACTTATTTCTTGGCAATTTGATTGAGTAATTAGCGACATGAATTCCTTGTCGTGACTATGTTAGTTGTCAGTAGTGAAAACCCTGTTACGACCTCATTTTTCTTGTTTCCAGGAATTGGTGTCGCGACCTCACTCTCACCTTTGTATTGCATTTTACGTATTACGCTGACCTCGATTGATGTGTGATGCATTTACGATTTAATTAGCCTCTTTGCTTCTTAGTCCTTCTTCCTCTTTTCATCATTCTGCGACTTGGTGTTTGTCTTTTCATTGTCTTGTCGCAACATGGGATTTAGGTCGCGACATCAATTGTTTCTTCTCCTTGTTGAAATTTATGTCATGACCTTAAAATCATGTCGCAACATCAAATTCTCCGTCTTGCGCAAACTCACTTGGCTTTGCAGCAATTTCCCATCAATTCGCATCTTCTTTTACACAGTGCGCGACTTGAAAGTGTGTCCACTGACGAGTAGTGGCCCTTCTTACTTTGTTTTGTCGTATTAACTCATACTTAGTAACGTAACTGCTTGTTCGACTCATTTTATGTCGCGACATATAATCTGATAGCGACCTCGATTGAATGTCTCGACTTACGTTTTGTCGCAGCGGTAATTTTGCATTGCTACCGACAATGTCTTCTTTCTATGTCGTGACCTAGAAACGGTGTCGCGACATGATGGTGACTCTTCTTACCTATGCTCTTGTCAGGTTGCCCAAATGTAGTCGACATAAATGCACAGTCCACGACAGATAGGTCTCAACTTATATTGTTGTCGCGGCCATAGAATTGACTAAGTGAGACCTTGTAAGTCAACTGGGCATTCCTTCCTGGTCGCGACATCAATTTTCTGTTGTGACCAACAATGTCTTCTTTTTGTGTCATGACCTCAAAACGATGTCATGACATAATCTCCCTTGAAGTTCCTTCTATCTTGGTTTCAGCCAGTTTTCTCTTTGTCGCGCTGCTTTTTTGGGCTTGTTATCACTTCGTGTGTGACTGAATTCTCTGTCGCGGCTTCCCCAAAGCGTTGTACTCTTTGGTACTTGTCGCGACACCCATAATATGTTGCAACCATAATTGTCTTCTTTTTGTGTCGCGACCTCAAAATGGTGTCGCGACCTAGAATCCTTACTTGAAGCCCTTTTGTTTTTCGACCTTCTCCTTTGCCGCCGCGACTTTTCATTCGAGCGTAAGTATGACTTACGGTCGCGACCTGATTCTCACGACCTCACGGCCATTGGGTACATTTTCCGCCGATCCTTCTTTGAATTTTCATTTGCCAATAATTTCTGAATAGAAATTTGAGTAATAGTACATATTTCTGCATAAACAAGCAATTACATTGTAAGAACAATAAAAAAAATGGACTAAATATTCAATGAGTTTTTGACTCATCAATTCTTAATCTCTTGGAAAGCGGAGAAGCAAGCAATTGTTTCTCACTCCTCTCGTTGAAGCAAAATATAGGGCTTTACCTACTGCTACTAGTGAGTTGGTTTGGCTACATCAGCTTCTTCAAACTTTCCAAGTTTCTTCTTCAACACCTGCTTTACTTTTTTGTAATGATCAAGCTACTGTTCACATAGCTTCCAATCTCGTTTTTCATGAGCGCACTAAGCACATAGAACTAGATTGCCATTTTGTAAGTGATAGATTCTTGAGAAGGTTTGTTAAATTTATTTCCTATCAGGTCTCATAACCAACTTGCAGACTTGTTCACTAAGGCTCTTCCGACCTCTACTCTTTTTCCTTTATTGTCCAAGATGGCAGTGCTTGATCTTCACCAACCATCTTAAGAGGGAGTTTTAGAGTTTATTAGACATTAGAAATTATTAGCTTGTTTGTCATTAGTTAATTTGAATTTTAGAAGTTTCTTCCTTTCTAGCTCGTGTTTGTATAAATATTGATTGTTACTCAGATTAAAGCATAGTGAGATATTTATTTCAAAGCTGCTAAATCTCTCAAGCTCTCTGATCTAATAATTACAACAACTAAGATTATCAACGAATCAGTGCACCTAGTATCTCCTATCTTTTATTTGTTGTCATATGTTTTATTATCATAAAATTACAACAACTAAGATTATCAACGAATCAGTGCACTTAGTATCTCCTATCTTTTATTTGTTGATGATAGCTTTCTCTTTTTTAATGCTTTTGAACTGGAAAGCCCGAAGGTGTACTATATCCTTGGGGAGTATGAAAAACTCTTGGAACAGGATGTCAATTTTCAAAAATCTAGGATCTTATTCAATAGTAATGTTTCGGGTGCCCTTCAGAGTTGTATCTCCACCTAACTTGCGGTCTTCGCCCTTTTGAACTCATGAAGGTATTTTGGGTCTCCTCTCCCTTATCAGGAGAAAGAAAAAGGCAATCTTTGAGTATCTCTGGAAAAGGTTATGAAATAAACTTCAAGGCTGGCAATCAAAACTCTTATACTAAGCCATAAAGGAAGTATTGCTAAAAAATGTGGCTCATGTTATTCCTATGTATTGCATGAGCTCCTTCTTAATTACGGTTCTCTGTCGCCCAGGCTTGAAAGGATGATGAACTCTTTCTAATGGGGTATGAAACATGATGGTGGTAAGTGGATTAACTAGATTAAATGGGATACGAATTAAATGGGATACTCTGTGCATGAGGAAGGAACATGGAGGTATGGGTTTCCAGCACCTTCCTTCCTTTAACCTAAAAATGCTAGGTAAACATGGCTTTTATCTCTAAACCAAATCCTCTAGCTACCAGACTTCCCTATTATTTACGTAGATAACATCCTATTAATTGGAAACAATGTGAAGGTGTTGTCAGAGACGTAAAGGGCTACTTGAAATAGTGGTTTGATATGAAAGATTTAGATTGAAGCTAACTATATTCTCGAGATCAGCTTTTTACGGTGGAATAATAAGGTGTTAAACCTCTCTTCCTAGTTGCAAGTGTTGGCATGAAGAATTCCAAGAGGGGATTTCTACCCTTTAGACATGGAATTCATCTTTCTAAGGGACAATCACCAAAACTCCCAAAGAGAAAGAACTCATAAGTGAGAAACTTTATGCTTCAATTATTGGTAGTCTCGTGTATGCCATGTTGTGCACTAGGCGAGATATCTGCTATGTAGTGGGAATGTAATATACTCAAAATTCATAAATTGCTATGTAATGTTTTCACAAATCAAATCATAAGTTCTCAAAATTCATAAATTGTCTCACAATTGATAAATAAAGTTGGGCACTTTATTTAGAATGTAATATTCTATGAAATAATCTGTCTTGGTTATTGTAGAATATTAGAATGAATTATGTTGTACTCACTCTAAGAGGGTGAAGAGAGTTTTAATTAGAGGTAATATTTTGTAAAAATGAATTAAATCTCAAGCAATATTAGTTTTATTATTTTTTCTTAATCTTTAGTATATTATAGACATGTAGTTAAGTGATTATCATTCTTTGAGTTATCAATAAGTAAGGTCTTTTTTTCAAAGACCAATACCTTGATGATTTGGG
>JAEQBH010001659.1:0-97531 GCA_016808115.1 Tetrastigma voinierianum
GATAGAGATAATTTCCTACATGGGTTACTCCCCACCTAAGTGCATGCATAGGCGAACAAACACGTTCAGAAATTTCATGAACCTACTTGAATGTCTACATGACCCATCCCCGTGTCCCGAGTCCTCAGGCTCCTCACATGCCTAAACCAATATACAGTAAAATAATCGGTTTCAAAACAAAAGATTTTGTTCTTAAAACACACTACGAAAGTCGATAAAAATATTGGACCCTGCGAGTGAATTGGTTGGATAACTTCGAAACAGTCATGGTCCTCATGTCAAAGTGATACATTGAATGATCTACTTACCCAATTCTCTGGAAAATCTTAGATTAAAATTCCTTTCACAAACATTTTCAATTAACTTTCCAATTTCATGTGTGCACTCCTCCTATATTCTAGGGTGCCCCGATTGCATATGGAATGCATGATGCCAATTCAACACATTCATGCTAATATATTCACATGCATATATATTAACATAATTAAATCACATAAAGCATATTTATGTAAATTCTCAACTTGATTACACGAATTAACTCACATGGGCTAATTAGCAAACGAGCAATTCATTTGAATCACTCAATATCATAAAAATTCACAAAAATATTCACGTCACTATTCCACGTGAGCAGTGAGCTCTCAGGTTCTTGTTCACGACCACTATAAATAGATTTCTCCGATTAAATTCAGCTTTTGAGGCCAAATTTCTGACTAAAACGAGTCTCCAACGTTCCTAACCATTTTACATGGTTCTTAGAAACAAGAATATTAACACAAGTAGGAAAGATCCTACCTCTTGGAGGTTGTCGAAACTCCACCCCAAATCGATTAACCACGCAGTAACCCTCGTGTGAGACGACTTTCCTTCTTGCTCAAAGTCGAAACCGTGGTCTATCGTAGGAAATCTAGAGGAGAAAATTCTCCTCTCTCTAAAAAACTAATAATCTCTCACATAGCATCCGTCAGCCGCCCATTCTTGTGTTTTTAGAGAGAAGATGACCTTGTTCATCTTTTGTCTGATATCATTAAACATTCAGAAATTCCCATCATTGTCCCTTATTCTAGGATTTTGACATGGCTATCTCGGCCATCCATTTCACATCCTCTCACTCATGCAACATATGTCATATGAGTACATGTTATAAGGTGACTTTTGTCACATCATATGTTTGTTGATACTCGTGCCTCGAAAAAACGTGCAAATTATTGTCTCGAGGTCGATAAAGTCGACGCGGTAACTAGATTTAAGCAGAACAATTCGGCGGTGATCTGTTTTGTCATCCAAGATCTATAAAAATTTCGGATTAATAATCTTGGAAGCATTCTTTCTAGTCTTTTTAATAATCTTGGAAGGACCATCTATTCTTGTGCGCAACTTGGAACACCTCTCTTTTATCATGTGTAACCGAATCCATCCTCGAGATCAAATACCGGTAACTGATAACCTTCATTTGCTTGTTTTCATATTGCTCCGCTCTTTGCCTATGTTTGAATCTTGTTTCCTCGTGAATCGAAAGTTGTTAAGCTTTGCATTAAACACAGTCTCTAAGATCATCTTGCGCACCAACATAGTAGGAACCACACGGAACTCACTCTCTTGGAAACAGACGCTGTGAAAATCATCAACTTGTGTTTTAAGCTCTTCATGCTCCTTGGGGCTTAATATTAGGAAAACCAAACTTGGTATAAGTCACATTTTTATTTTGAATATCCCTCATGGGTGGCCGAACTTCATGTGGTATTTCTTTAAGGCATTATCAAACAAATTCTAGAATCGATTTAAACTTCTTGCGGGAAATTCCTTTTCACTTTCGGTTTCTTGACAACCAAAGTCGTCACATCTGAAACATCTTTGATTGCTAATCCTCATCTTCTTGGACATGGTTGGGTCGATTACTTCTTGACATCGATACAAATTTTGACAGCAGTGAATTCTTCTTATCATCTTCTTGGACATGGTTGGGTCCGATTACTTGTTCAACATCTTCTTCCTTAACTTCATCTTCCTCAATTAGGGCAATCGCTTTTTGGTTAGGACATTCATAATCAACATGCCCCAATCCTTGGCACTTAAAACACATCTTTAACTTAGAAGCTAATTCTTGTTGCGCTTCACTCCTTACTTGAGTGGGGCTAGTTTTGGCCTACTAAAGTTCAAGGATTAGGACTCCCTCCTTCAAACCCTTCATTAGCCACACTCTTAGTTGTAGTACAGTTTCCATACTTTTTATTAACCTTCAAAGTAAGTTTCATCACATCTTGAAGACTATGATATGGTTGCAAAAAAATAACTCTAGCAATATTAGATCTCAAACCAACAATGTAGTGGGCTATGCATATTTCCTTGGCCTCTTGCAAGTCTCCTTTGATAATCAAGTTTACAAACTTAGCCGAATATTCCTCCATACTCAAATCTTGTTGCTTAAAATTATGAATTTTGAGGTAGATGTCTTGGCGATAGATAAAGGAAAGGTACTTCCTTTTCAGCTCTTTCTTCATCTTTTCCCATGTTTCAATCTTCTTTTTACCATCTCTTTCCCGTTGTCTCTTCATGTTTTTCCACCAAATTGAAGCATTCTTGAACATCTTGATAGCCACAACTTCACTTTTTACGGTCGGGGGATCCATAATACTCAAGGCATGCTCCGCCATATTAAGCAGTCAATTACGGGATCCATTCTTTCCATCAAATTTTGGAATGTTAAATTTTGGATTTAATCTTAAGCCTTCATCATAGTTACCATACCTCTTATAGTAATCTTCATTGTGGTAGTAGCAATCCCTTATTTCCTATGATAATCTTAGTCTCATGCATTGATAGTTTGTGAATCATACTAGCATTTATAGCGTGTTTTCCGGCATGTGTTTATGTAACCTAAATGCTAGATTCACACCTATATTCCTAAGATTACACTAATACCCATTGCTTATGTTTGTAGGATTAAGGAAAATCAAGCAGGAAATGGAAAAAAAGCTAGAAGGAAGAACACATTTTTTAAAGCAACGGTTCGCCATGGCTAGGAGGTTTGCTAAGGTGAAGGAAAGGCTTCGCGCAAGCAAAGAAGAGCCTGATTACCTTGGCGAAGAAGCCTTCGTCGGCGAAAGGTTCATCAAGGTGAAGCTATCCTTTACCTTAGCTCGCCACAGCAAAGCCCAAGCGAGCAAAGAAGAGGCCTCGGATTCACCAAGACGAAGTTATCCTTCACCTTAGCGAATGAGGCATTATCAGAAGACAACCCTCGGGTTCGCCAAGGTGAAGAAGCCTTCGCTGAGGCGAAGGATGGTGGGCTGGACCAGAAAACTTTTGAGCCCATCTTTGGCCCATTTTCCAACCCCTATAAATATATGTATTTGAGACTTGTCTAGGGTTTGGTTTTGGAAAAAGAACACCCTCCTTAGGGTTTCTCCTCTGTTATTCTTGAGTCATTCTAGAGTTTTTGATTTTGTTCTTTTTTACTTTGGATTTGGAGCTGATATTGAAGATTTAGCTCATTAGAGGAGCTCTTGCAACTATGGTGTAGAGTTTGAGACAAATTTCATCTCTTGTTTGTTTTGTATCTCTAAACTCTACTCTCTTTTTCAATCTTTCATTATTATGTTTATCTTAAATATGATTTTGTTGGATTAATTGGTTGCAATCAGTAATTGAACTTTCCTCTAGGGTTGATTGCAGAAGTTGATGTTTGGTTTAGATATGTTTTATGATGATTTTGTGAATTCATGCTTGGGTGGATGTTAGTTGGTGTAGTTCTTAGGATTATTCTGGTTTTAACTAATTAATCCATCTTGAGAAATGATGCGATCCACGAGTACTAGGACATCCTTGGTGACGCTTGGATTATACCCTAAAATATGGTCTTGGGTCTCTTAAGGTATGAATTGGTTAATTGAAATACTAATTAACCTAATCAATGAAGTCTAGTGAATTAGGAATGCCTAGTACTAGATGGATTACATTAGGAGTAGCATCATGTCAGCATTATGTGAGGATCTTAAGGACGAGGAGTGATGATCTAAATTAATAGTCAGGGTGATCTCTTATATGGACCGAGAGGTGACCAATAGGATTCTGAGAAAGCAACCTTATAAAGTACCATGCTTAATGACACAGATGGATCAGAAAGGAGAATAGAGAGTTGGTGTGAGAAAAATTGAGGAGACACGAAAGTGTAAACCTCGTGTCGATTCCTTGGACATGCACAAGTGTCGTTCACTTAATCAATAGTAATAAATATAAACCATAAATGCATCTGATGGAGACAATCAACCTGGAATCTTTCCTTGAGTTATATTGCCAGTATTACTCTATTGTGAGTGGTTCAATCACACCTGTTTTTATTTTGTTTTGTTTTGTTTTTAGTTTGGTTAGGAAACCCTTGTTCATTGACCATCAGTCGGCTCAAATAGTGAGCAGTTTAGTAGTCGAGTACTCAATCTTGTAAACCACACCTTCCCTTTGGGATCGATATTTGGGCTTATTAGTCCACTGTATTACTTGTGCAACTTGTGCACTTGCAGAAAATCGCTAACAAGGTTTTGGCGTCGTTGCCGAGGAAGGTATAGTTTGGTTTGGATTGATATTTTGGCAAAAGATAAGTTTTCTAATTTGGGCAAAAAATTTCTTTTCCTTTCTTGTTTTTATTTGTTTCTTATTTGAATTTGTATACTTCATTTTCTTTTATTTGTCATTTTTACAAGGTGCTAAGCATAATGTCAAATGAGGAAATGAGTGAACTCTTTTACCCCTTCCAAGAAGAATTTGTTCTCTACGTCCAAATAGCACCAACATGGGAAGATAGTTTGCAAGGCACACACTAACCTCCAGGCCAACAAGCCTATAATTTTGCAAGGGGATCATTTGACAACTAGATGGGTTGTTTCTCAGCCTTGAACATTATGCGATTACAGTGACCGGGTTAAGGACATACATGACCATATCTCCTATGGACATCCAAGTATGCACAATCAAGAGGTTCAGTTCTTGCAGACCCATTCCAATTTCACGAAAAGGCAAAATGTATTTCGGTTACAAAATTTAATAATTTAGGTTAAAATAAAATTTATTCTCTAGATCTCGGATGAAAAAACGGATTTCACCATTGGAATCGTCTCGCGGGAAATCTATTCAGTCTGTCAAATTCGTCGAATTCGAGGAGCCGGTCGGAGTTGGCACGTTTTTCGAGGCATCGCGGTTAGTCTTGAAAACAATTTTGATGCGGCGAAAGTCACATAACACGTACTCATGTGCCATAAGTAGTATGAGTAGAAATGATAAAATGGGCGGTCGAGATAGTGCGAATGTCAGCGGGAAAAAGAGGGACATAACGGGTATTAATGGAATTGTTAAGTCATAAGAAGACAAAAGAGCAAATAGGACTTGTCTTCTTCATTAAACCAAAAGAAAAAAAAAACGTGAATTGGAAAAAGGAGATGCAGTGGCCAAACATGGAGTAATTCTAGAGAGAGAACGTCTGACTTCTCTCTAGAATATCGGGCGATCCGACCGTCGGCAGTCTTCGGGACAAGAAGGAGAAAGTTGTTACACGCGGAGCGCTTTGCAGCGTGGATGCGGATTTGAGGAGTTGACAAGCTCAAGAGGTAGGGGTTTCTCCCTACTTGTGTTTTACTCTTTGTTTAAGAACATTGAAAATGTTTGAGTCGAATGAGGCGTGAGTAGTTTGATCGATCCCAGACCTTGGGGCCAGGGTGTCTGGTACAGGAACGCAAATGGAGCCGTGACTGCCACGACTGATTTGTGTTGTTAAATCTTGAAATTTTGTATTAAATCATGTATTGGTTTGGATGAGGCCGAGAATGGCCGTGAAATGCGGGTTCACAAAGTGAGCGGAGTGGATGATAGTGGCCGGAGCAGTAAACCTGGGTTTCTTGTTCATAGGAATAGTGACACGAAAATATATTTTGTGTGAAAATGTGTTGATCGAGTGATTGAGTTGGATTGCTCATGTTTGATCGTGCTTAGTGAGCTAATTTTGATGTATGAATGAGAATTTACATGACATGATTATGTGGGTGAATGTTTGTAAATATATGCATGTTTATATATTTACATGTGAATTAAAGCTTGTATTGGAATTGGCATAGCCACATTCCATATGCCTTGGAACACCACTAGGACTATAGGGTGAGTGCATGAGATGAGTCTAGAAAATGGATTCGGAGGTTGTCTAAAATGTTAATTATCGGAGGGTAGCCCAAACTAAAAATATCAATCATCGGAGACGGCCCAATTGATATATATCGGAGGGTATTCCACAAATAATATAAATCGTCGGAGAAGGCCCAATTGATATATACACATCGGAGGGTTGTTCATAAACAAACAAAATAATAATTCTCATCGAGGAAGCAGGCGAGTGTGAGGGAGTTGGTGAGGACTAGTGCGAGATGATGAGTTAGACATTAGTAGGATCATGCCATTTGCTTGAATGTGTGTTTATTAGACATTACACTGCACTTAGGTGAGAGTAGCCCACTTAAGGGCGATTCCTGCAGCAGTGGCTCACCATGTCGAGGGATATTATTTTTGCAGTACATGGGCGTGCGGGGGACGGCTCGTCCTAGAGGCAGAGGAGTTGTGAAAGAAAGCTAGGGTTGTGGCTTTGATGATTTTATACATGTATTAGAGATTCTCTAATTTTTGATATATGTGTTGTATAAGTAAATTATTAACTCTTAGAACTATTGGACATGGATGGTATGTTTCACGGATATTGTTATGAGAGTCACTGTTTATGAGCCCAGTGGCCGTTTACTCATGTGATGATATATTGGATTTGTTTGGGACGAGGCTTATACAGTATTGTATTTGGGTAGAGCTCCCAGAGTACAAGGGCTACGCTCCGATTTTACGAAGTGGCGTCGGGTAACCCGACATCCACTTGTATTCTGCAGGTTGACGGGTAGTCAACGGACCCCGGGATTAGAGATTATCACGACTTGAGTATCGAGCTTAGGTATACGAATACCTAGGGAGCTCGGGTTGGGCATTCATCACCACTTGGGTGGTTAGATGTAGAGTATAGGTATATGGAAACCTAGAGATTGAGGATTTGGGCTTAGGCCATAGTCGGGTAAGAACATCACCACTAGGTGTGGTTCGATCATTGAGTTTAAGTATGAGATTACTTGAAATCCTGTGAGACCAGCTTGGACCGCATGCATGTGTTTGGGTTGTTTGTGATTTGATAAAATTGTCTATAGTAATGAATTGGTGAAATGAAGTAGCCAGTGTGTGAATTGGTGGTGTGTGCATATATGCTTGGTTGATAGCATAGGATGAAGTGTGGAAATTTTTAGGAGTTTTACAAAGTGTAAAACTGATGAAGAAAATAAGAAATAATTTTTTAGAAATTTAGTGGTTTGTTGAATAATGAAATAAACTTTTAATAAATTTTATTTGATAAATGTGAACAAGAGACTTTGAAGAGTTTTGGATAAAATGTCAGAATTAAAGAAAATAAAAATAATGAAAAAAAAATATAATGAAAAGAAAAATTTGCTAGATCACGAACTTTGAAATGGAGCTCTTGCCCATTGAATATAAAACTGTGTGATGCGAGTCGGGCGTGCGGCGTGCGGGTGCCGCGGGGTTGGGCGCACGGGCGCTAGGCACGCAGTCTTCCCAGTATTTGGAGTAGGCGAGCTGGGCGTTGGGTCTGCCAGACAGGCGTGGGCGGCGCCGGTCGACCTTGAGGGCGCGGCGGGCGTTTAGGAGCGGCACAGGCGTCTTTATTGGGCGTGAGAGCATGCACTTTCGGTGCACCGGCTGTTCAATAGTTCGACTACGATCGCATTCTGAGTCAATTTTGGGGAAAATTTTTTTCAAAAAAAAAAAAATAATAATAATAATAAAAAATATTTTTGAAAAAAAAAAATCAAATAAAATTAGACAATTTTTAGAAAAAAATAAAATTTTCCAAAAATGAAATTTTTGTTGATCAAAATAGTTTGTTTAAAATGAAATGATTGCCTTTGCATTAGCACCAAAATGTGAGGGACTTGAGTATAATACGTGATTTGTGTATGATTAGTGTCTCGAATTTGTGTTTACATACCTTGAGATCTTGCATTAATTGCTTGCCATTTAGTGTGTAGATGGCTAGTAGAGGGCGGCGTAGGGCGTCCATGGAAGTGCTGATCGGGCACCATCGACATTTGACCTGACCCCGCCCGGTATTTGATCGCGAGGCCTTTGTTGAGGCTGCGGTGTTATGCTTGGTACGCTTCTCATGGATTGATTGCCATGAGGTAGTCGGGAGGACTGTAACCTCGAGGAGATTTAGAGCGCACCACCCTCCCAGGCATTCCTGGGAGGGACCGATGGTGCGGACCGTTTGGTTTATGCGAGATCGAGAGAGCGTCTTTGGGCTATATGAAGATCACCTCGTCGACCGGGATCGGGTTAAGCGCATTCCAACTAGAGGCGAGGCGGGTATGGTGGAGATGGGCTAGGACTTCCTAAGAGACTTAAAGGTTATGATATGGGCGAGTTTCGGAGGTACATTCATGGGTGAAATGCTTTCAGACTGCGAGGCGCCACGAGAGGCTCGGAGTTCCCAGAGTGACGGGCGATGGCGTAATGGACTACGTGGCTAGATTCCGAGTTGCTTGGGTTCTTGTGATTACGTGGCCACCAGGCTTGGCCCAGGTGAGGAAGATCGAGGAATGGACAAAGTTGTCCATTTGGGCGAGTTATGGAGACTCCGCCCTCTGAGGATATAAGTTCCATAGTTGGGACGGCCACGACCGTAGAGAGAGATGGAGGATGCTCGGGCTTTTCGGGATCGCAGTGTTAGTGGTAGAGGAAGGATGGTCGATCTTCTTCCGGTTCGGGAAAGGAGTGAGCTTCTAGTTCACGGGGGTTCCCAGTCGCGGCCATCGGGCGGGGACATATGAGTGTCGGGCGGGACAAAATGGTGTCTTGTGTCAAGTGACTGGAACATGAAGGCAGGATTGCCCTAGAGACGGGGATCCCGGGGTTTTAGAGACGGCTACAATCCCGAGTCGATACTTGGGGCGGGAGAGGATCTGATCACGTTCCTCCCATAGCCGCGTCACGAGGGCCGGAGGAATAGTCACCGGTTTGAGGGGAGCTATGCGGGCACCCACATTCCACGGGCGGGCAGAGGCGGAGTGTGTGGGTGAGCGGAGGATGAGGCCACGGCGGGGACATCCCGGGGTCGGGCGTGTCTCTCCGTCCTCCACGAGGTTGGTCGTGAGATCAGCCGATTATACGGTCACGCCTACATGCAGGACGGTACTTGTGTGGTGTTTCAGGGAGACAAGCATGACATTTTCCCGAGACGGTATAGTCAGTGTCGAGAGCAGTTAAGCGGGTTGGCTAGCGGACAACACCACGGAGGACGAGGAGGGCAAGACTTAGATCTACCTCGAGTAGTATGCGAGGTAATGTGGATGTTTTCGGATGAGCTACGGACTACCTCCATAGAGGGTAGTAGACTTGATGTCGAGTTACACCTGAGTACTTCACCCACGTCTCTATGATCTTGCATGGATGGCGCGTTGAGTTGCGGGAACTCAAAGTCCGATTCTGAGCTATTGGACAAAGGGGTTCATTAGGCGGCGCCGCCATGGGCGCTCTAGTTACATTTGCGAGAAGGACAAGACCCTTCTGTACATTGATTAAACAGTTGAGCTGGGTTCTGGGTCAAGAATCGGTACCATTATCGAGGATTGATAGTTTGTTTGATCGGTGAGAGGAGGCGAGTCTATCGAGATAGACCATGAGTTACCATTAGTTGAGGGTTAGGGATCTGGATATCCTAAGGCGGCGTTTAGGGCGCGTTATGGGCACTTTAGGTTGCGTGATGCCGGTTAGTGAATGCGCCCGGCGACATTCATGGATCTCATGCGCGGATATTCCAGCCTATTTAGATCGGTTGTCGTAGTCTGCCGTGGATGACATCTTGGCGTACTCGATCCAGTGGGAGCATGGTGTCGATTCGAGGATCGTTTCCCGAGTTGTTGAGGCCATCAATTTATGCGTCCAGGATTCGGTAAGTGCGAGGTTACGGCTGCGGGGTGAGATTTTGGGACACGTGAACCGGTATCGAGTGTCGGTCGACCCGAAGAATGTCGAGGCGATGAGTTGGGAGAGGCGAAGTCGATCTTGAATCGTAGTTTCTTGGGATTGGCTGGGCATCTGGGAGATTCATTGAAGTTTATCGGGATGTACTTCTATGATAGGTTGACCGGAAGAAGGTTAAGTTTGATTGGGATGACCCCCGATCACGAGAGGCATTCGGGAGTTAAAGGAGACTACTTTAGCTCCAATCTTGGTAGTTCGAGACGGGGGACGGGTACACATTGTATTGTGATGCCTCGAGGCCGGATTAGGATGTTTTGATGCGATCCGGGAGGAGTGGTAGCTTATGGTTCGTCGGTTGAAGAATCACGAGTAAATTGCCCCTGCGACATGGAGTTGGTGGCGTAGTCTTCGCCTTGAAGATTTGGTAGCTCTTTGCCTTATCACGTGAGGAGTTGAGGTGTGCTCGGACCCGTAAAAGTCGAAGTATATTTTTCACTGGTGGACCTCCAATATGGTGCAGCGAGATGGATGGAAGTTCCTAAGAGGACATGACTTCACTTTGCATTACCATCTAGGTAAGGCAAATGTGAGGTCAGTTGATCTGCTGGTCGAAGGTCACGAGGGCGTTGGCTGGTATAGCTTCTCGGGAGTGGCGGATGCTCGAGACTGTGGGACGGTTGGGAACACCTTCACGACGACGGACTCAGTGCCTTGGGGAGTTTAGTGGCCACACAATCTTGTTGAGTAGAGTGATATAGTCCCAGTAGCGGGGCGTGAGATAGTGTCCATCGGGGACGTCTGATCGGGTAAGGGTGACGAGGGCTGGACCGTTCCACATAGATAGTGATCTTCGATAGGGGGCCGAATTAGTGGTTCCCCGATTGACTGGTTGAAGAGGAAGATTCTTAGAGAGTTCACATACCGATTTGCCGTGCATCGGTGTACGAAGATGTACGGGATCTTAAATCGCCCGATCACTATTGGAATGGGATGAAGAGACACGTAGGGGACTTTGTTCGTGATGTCTCACATGCGTGAGTTAAAAATTTTGAGCACGAGAAATATGGGGCTACTTGATGGCTAGGTGGCACAGTGGAAGTGGGAGCACGTCACGATGGACTTTGTGACCCACTTGCCGCGGCCCTTGCGAGCATGGCCGCAGTATGGGTGATGAGTGGACCGAGCTCACGAAGTCGGCACATTTCTAAATTTGTCGCGGATGACCTTCGCCTTAGAGAGTGCAGGTTATACATTCGAGATAGTGGAAGCTACATGGGTCTCCAGTATCCATAGTGTCGGATAGGGACCCGAGGTTTCACGACACACTTTGGAAGAGTTTCCAAGGCTATGGGGCACACGGTTGGCTGATGAGTACAACGTTCCACCCTCGGAGACCGGATGGTCGGTCACGAGAGGACTATCACAGTGATAGAGGACGTACTGCGAGCATGCATCTGGATCATAAGGCGGTTGGGAGGAGCATTTGCCCATGGTGGAGTCAGCTGCAACAACGAGTTACCGGGCGAGTATACGGATGGCACCGTATGAGGCATTGTGTAGAGCCATGTAGATCACCGTTATGTTGGACCGGGTGGGAGAGCTCCATCAACGATCCTGATCGATTAGAGACACCTCAGAAGGCTGAGCTTGTCTGACGGCCGATCTTCTCACGGCTTCCCGGGCCCAGGCATAGAGTTATACGGATGTGCGGCGTCGACCCTTGGGTTCGAGGGTTGGGGATACGTATCTTCTTGAAGGTGATGCTAAGAGAGGTGGTCGGAGGTTCGTGACGAAACTATAGCGGATTGTGGGCCTTTCAAGATCTTTCGAGAGGATAGGCATTGTAGTGTACCGGTTGGCTTTGCCGCCCCGACCCATTTCAAGTGCTCGAGGTGTTTCACGTCTCAAAATGCTCAGGGAGAGTATACTCGGATCCAGCACATGGTGGATTGGGAATGAATGGGGTTGACCGCAGGATGGGACCTTGAAAGGACCGGTGTGCATTTTGGATCGTGTGATCGGGTTTGCGACACAAGACCGTGGGCTAGTGAGGGTACTATGGAGGCACTATGGAGTGAAGGAGTCACGTGGGAGGCGCGAGAGGACACGATCACGGGCCACCTATCCTTCTTGTTTAGGGATGAAGGTACGTGGTTTTGGTTGTTTAATATATTTAAATGATTGTTTACATGTGCATGTTAGTAGAGTGCACGTTGCATATGCATGTGGTGATTGTGAGCGATCCTGAATTTCGGGACGAAATTCATACTGGGAGAGGGAGAATGTAAAACCCGAGAAATTCCAATTTATGGAAAAAGGGTAAAATCGTAATTTCGGTTACAAAATTGTAATTTCGGTTAAAAATCTGAAATTTATTCTATAGATATCGGATGACGAAACGGATTTCACAGTTAGAATAGTCTCGCAAAATCTAGCTAGCACGTAAAATTTCGTCAAATTCCGAGACAGTCGGAGTTGGCACGCTTTTCGAGGCATCGCGGTTCGGGTGTCGAAAAACGATTTTTGATGCGACGAAAGTCACATATAACATGTATTCATGTGCCATAAGTGGTATGAGTAGAGAAATGATAAATAGATGGTAGAGATAGTCATAGATGTAAAAAGCGGGAAAAGAGGGACATACGGGTATTATTCGATTGTTAAGTCATAAAGACAAAACAAATAAGACTTGTCTTTGTTAAACGAAAGAAAAAACGTGAATTGGAAAGAAGTCATTGGCAAACATGGAGTAGTGCAGAAGAAACGTCGACTTCTCTGCAGAATATCGAAGCGATCAAATAGTCGGTCTTCGGAATGAAGGAGAAAGTTGTTCTACGCGGGCGTACCTCACGTGGGTCTGGGATTTGAGGTTTTGACAAACTCCGAGAGGTAGGGATTTCTCCCTACTTGCGTTTTACTCTTTGTTTAAGAACATTGTAAATGTTTGAGTCGAATGAGGCCGTGAGGGGCCGTTTGATCGGTCCTAAACCTTGGGACCGAATTGATATAATTTTTGGAACACCAAATGGAGCAGCCGTGACTGCCACGGATGATTTAGGTTGTTAAATCTTGAAATTTTGTATTAAATCATGTATTGGTTTGGATGAGTCCGGGAATGGCCGTGAAATGCGGGTTCACAAAGTGAGCCAGAGTGAATGATAATTGACCAGGCAGTAAACCTAGGGTTTCTTGTTCATAGGAATAGTGACACGAAAATATATTTTTATTATTGAAAATGTGTTTGTCAGTGATTGAGTTAGATTGCTTGTGTGTTTGATCATTAGCCCAGTGAGCTAATTTTGATGTATAGAAATGAGAATTTTTATGACATGATTGTGTGAATTGAATGTTTTGTAAATATATGCATGTTTATATATTTACATGTGAATTAGGCGTATTGGAATTGGCATACATGCATTCCATATGCCTTTGGAACACCCTAGGACTATAGGGTGAGTGCGTGAGATGAATACGAAAATGGTTCGGAGGGTTATCTAAAATGTTAATTATCGGAGGGTAGTCAAAGCCCAAAAATATCGATCATCGAGGAGCTGTGATTGATATATATCGGAGGTAGTCCTACAAATAATATCAATCGTCGGAGGCAGTGATTGATATATTCACATCGGAGGGTTGTCCACAAACAAACAAAATAATAATTCTCATACGAGGCTTAGGCAAGTGTGAGGGAGTCGGTGAGGACTAGTGTACGAGATGATGAGTTAGGCATTCAAGTATGATCATGCATTTGCTTGAATGTGTGTTTATTTTGGAACATTCTACTTTATAGGTAGAAAGTAGCCCACTTGGGGCGATTCCACTCTTGAGCATTATCCTGCAACTCGAGGATGTTATTTCTGGTGCGGGGAGCGTGCGAGGGACTGACTCGTCCTAGAGACAGAGGTTGTGAAGAAAGTCGGGTTGTGGCTTTGATAATTTTATACATGTATTAGAATTCTCTAATTTTTGATATATGTGTTGTATAAAGTAAATTAATAACTCTTAGAACTATTGGACATAGTTGGTATGTTTCACGGATATTGTTATGATGCGTTTATGGAGGCCCCAGTGACGCGTTTTACTCATGTGATATATTGGACTGTTTGGGACAGGTAAATACAAGTATTGTATTTGGGTAGAGCTCCGTACAAAGGAGACTCTGCCCGATTTTTTGAAGTGGCGTCGGGTAACCCGACATCCACTTGTATTCCGCGGGTTGACGGGTAGTCAACGGACCCCCGAGATCGGGGTGTCACATTCCTATTTTCAAAAGCAAATCCGGCATCCATTCGATGAAGAGCTACTCCTTGCATTGAAGGAAGAAATTAAGAGGTATAATGAGGCTCTACAAATGCGGTTGCCAATTATGGAACCGAGATGGATACCCGACATGATTTGAACATGGGCCTGGATTCAGAAAAATCTCAATAGAGAACTGTATGCTATCATGAAAAGAACAGCAATATAAGCTCAGGAATTAGAAAAAGTTATAAAGGAACAATCTTCAAAGTAACTCCCAAGCGACTTAAAGAATGATGACATATGGGAGAGTGAAAGCATATCTTTGAGCCTTGAAGATGAACTTTTGAGTTCGACTTTGGATGAGGACAAGATCACAATGAAATATGACAAAATGTCCTTGATTCTTGAGCGAGAATTGCAAGACCCGACATTGGTTGAGAAGAATGAGCTTGCTATTGACAAAGAACTCGTGAAGAGAATCAAGTTGAAAAGAAACATCCGGAGCTTATATTTGAAAATGTCTTAGTTAAGGTTGAAGACTTCCATTTCCCCATAAATTCTTTGACTTTAGGCATGGAAGAGAACCTATAAGTTTCAAATGTAGAAAGACCTTCCATTACCAAAAGTCAAGTGTGGATCGATGCTGAAAATGGGGAAATGACACTCCTTGTTGGTGAGGAGAAAATGAAGTTTGATCTTTACCAAAGAAAATATTTAATGAATGAAAAAAGGAGGCGTCACGAGAAACTAGAGTTCGTTTTCCACGTTAAAGAACCCGACACGAAGATCCTTCAATAGGACACTCTTGAATGATATAAATTTGAGGCCCAAACTCTCACAAGAGTTGGCATTTGAGCACCATCATCCATTATGGAGGTGGAGGAACTCATTCTCTGGCGATGGGGATGATGGAGAATGTGCCCTGATGGATGAAGGAGCCCCGAAAGCGAAGATCTTGGACTTCTCTAATGAGTATAAATTTGGACTTTAAAAACGGAGGCGGCTCTTGGGAGGCACCTAAGAAAAGTAAGGATTTTATCCATTTTACTACCTTAGTTATTTGTTTTTAGTTATTTTTAGTATGTGTTGCATGTTGATTTTATTTTAAGTGTTTATTTGGTTTTTCTTTTCAAGACATTGAAGTTGAATCATATTGAGGACGTTTCATCAAGACCCACCACACCCGAGCCCAATGATACCTAGATCATCAAAGAAGTCCTTTGTTCCTAATATTTATGAAGCCCAATACATTGAGGACAATGCATGTTTTAAGTTTGGGGGTATTGGGGGGATTTTCCTTTTCAAACTTTTCCAATAGCTTCAATGATTTTATCTTTAGTGTTTTCTTCTTGTTGCTTGTGTGTTTTAGTTGCTTTTGTGTGTTTTTAGTTTTTATGTTATTTTTTCATTTTTAGGATGTTTTTGCTTTTGGTTGAGCTTGTTTTGAGATAATTGTGATGTCTATGATGAATAATGATTGAAATTTTCTTTCACATGAAGAAAATAAAAGATATTTGAACTTAAAGCATAATATTTTGACCTTATAGTTGACTATTTAGGCTAAAGTTATCAATTTGAGCACAAGTCATTTACCCTTTATTGTCAATTTTGCTTGGTTTAGAGAAGAATTAGGTGATCATTTCATATTTTGATCTCTAAAGACTCTAGAACTTGTTCAATTATCGCTTAAGACAAAATCTGATGACGAATTAGAAAATGATATCGATCATCCTTGGATTGATTGAGCCTTTCCTAACAACAGCACATGCATATGTCCATAGTCACCCTATTTGAGCCATATTAATATTTATTTCAAGAAAAGCTAGAATAAACCCCTTGCCTATAATGCCCCTTCCCTTGACTCGACGGTGAAGGAGACGACCATAGAAGCTGAGACACATTAACCTAAATTTTCGGCATTTTTGGAGACCATTTCAAGCATAGATTCATAATTGATACAAACTTGTTTCAAAATCTAGAATTATGAAATATCTAGACTACAAATCATAACTTGTGGAACTACAACTACAATGGTGTTTAAAATGTCCTGTACAAATATGCTTGAATCTTTGACAACTTATCTACTTATATGTTTTGCTAAATATTACATTTACATTTACTATTACAAAGGATATGGGGTAGCGGACCCACATAAAGGAGACACCTAAGGTTGTGTTGGCCTTACCGAGTGCGGGATGTCCCTAACAACTTTTTCAGAACCTACATGGATGAAACACTCGTGCTAAACATATATATAGCTTAGTGGGAAAAACAGGATAACATATATATATATATATATATATATATATATATATATATATATATATATATATATATATATATATATATATAAAACATGTATGACATAAATGACATGTATAACCACTTTCATTAATCCTCAATTTCAGTATAAGCACATATAATTATTTCCACATATCATAATATTCATCTCTCTCGTAGGAGTACTTATCAGAAATTTCATAACAGAAGGTACCCGTAGGTATACTACAGTACAAAACAGAGATATGCCTTAGCATCTGAGCTGATTACATTTGTGTTCATATCATTCATTTTTCAGATGCATATCATATAAGTATTTGTTTGCATAGACCAGTAAGAATGAATGAGAGGGACATAGCATAATAGGTACCCCAGTGCGATGTGATGTGAGCAGTGTTGAAGCAGCGAACAAACGTGCTGTACGAAGCAGGGAGTGTCATAACACTGTAAAGTGCCATAGCACTAAACAAGTAATACGTCACTGAAATAGAAGTCTTTGGAGTAGCACTAGGCAGAGTGTCGAAACCTTAAGCTTAAACATGCTATTCATTCACTATCCAGTCTTAGGTAGGCACACAATTATATGCGGTTTAGAGCATTTCGTAATGATCTTACCAATATCCATGTTATACACTTGGTCAATTCTTAATATTGTACTTTTCTCATTCATATTGAATCGTCCATGTCACGTACGTTTTATTTAGTAATTAATAGCGTATAACTTGTATAAAGTACAGACCCTTTCATTCACTTGTTAGGATCGTCAACTAATCCAATTTCATGCCTATTGTTCACCTGAAACGGAGTCCTAACAAAGGAGTAATGGTTTCTAGAATTAACAAAAGGAAGGGGGGAAAACAAGACTTCAGGTTCGCCTAGGTGAAGGGGACCTTCGCCAAGGTGAAGGAACCTTTGCCGAGGCAAGGTAGAGACTAGGAAATTTTAGGCTTCCGGGTTCGCCACAGGCAAGCGGGACCTTCGCTTAGAGCGAAGAGGGGCGGAAACCGAAAAAATGCCCCCCTCCTTCAACGGGGCGGACTTTTCACCTAGGCGTAGGGCGACGGGCACGATCAAATGTCACATTTTGCCCTTTTCACTGGAGACAATTTCAAACAACGTAACAAAATCCAAAACTAACCTCAAACCCGATTCAAACCAAAAACACATTTATAGAAGAGTTAGGGTTTTTCCTAACCTTGGATTATCTTGAAAGCTTTAACCTAGCTTCCCTTTTCTTCCTTTTCTTCTCTTCTTCCTTTCCTTCCTTTTCTTCTGTTTTCATGAACTAATAGAGCCCTAAATAAAAAGGAGAAAAAAGCAAACGAAAACTAGTTCTTCTCCCGCACACGGATGCCACTAAGGTCTCAAGAAACCCCCAAAGATAACAAAATGAAGAACTCCTCTTGTTAGAAGACAATTTGTTGTCTTCTAGTTATTGCCCTCAAAGTTTTCCCTTTTTCATTTTAGTCCTTCCTCTTTATTCTATTTGTAACTCAACTTAGCAAAATTATACCATAACACATAGCCTTTTAACTTAATGTTCCTTAAGTCCCTAATTTGTGATTTACGATATCTTCTTTTACTTCTTTTAATAAATCCAGTTATATCATGTTCACACACTTAACTAGTAAATTTCAGAAAAAAATTTGATTCCCTAATATGCCTAAACATGTAATAAAACTACTAGGGTACAATTTTGGGTATTACAACTCTCTCCTCCTTAAAATAATTTCGTCAGTGAATTCATACACCGGAGTAAAGTTGCGAGAGTGTTGTGCTCCTCAATTGTAATTATGGTTCCCAAGTCATTTCCTCCATACCGTGGTGTTGCCAAAGTAATTTTACTAGAGGGACTTATTTCTTTCGTAATTGTTTCACTTCACGAGCTAAAAATGATTTTGGTTCTTCATCATAAGTGAAGTCTAATTGCACTTGTACATCTTGTATTGGCAAGATGTGAGATTCATCATAACGGTATTTTCGAAGCATTGAGACATGGAACACATTATGTAATTTGGCCAACTCTGGAGGGAGTGCCAATGATAGCCGATTGGTCCAGTTCTTTCTAAGATTTCATAAGGTCCAATGAATCTTGGACTCAGTTTTCCTTTCTTTCAAACAAAAGTATCTTTCTCCATGGTGATACTTTCAAGAAAACTTTATCGCCGACTTCGTACTCTATGTTTTTTTTTTTTTTCAGATATGCATATGACTTTTGTCTATCACTAGTAGCATAACCTTTTTGAATGACCTGGGCTTTTTTCTTTTGTCTCTTTTTACTATATCGGGCCCAGTTACTTTATGCTCGTTTGATCCATCGACATACGAGGTTCTAAGTTCCTGCATTTACAATGCCGTGAGGGCTATACAATGCTGGATAATAAATGTTGTTATAGGAAAATTCCATAAGGGGAATGTACCTATCTTAACTTCCGGAAAAATCTAGCACACAACCCCGAAGCATGTCCTCTAACACTTGAATCACTCTTTCAAATTTTCCATTTGTTTATGGATGGAAGGTTGTACTAAAATTCAGTTGAGTACCTAAGGCTGACTGTAATTCTTTCCAAAACCTTGACGTAAAATGTGGATCGCGATCAGACACTATTGACATTGGAATGCCATGCAACCGAACAATCTCACTGACGTAAATCTCCACTAACCGATCCATGGAATAGTCAAGCCAGTTGGTAGAAGTGGCGGACTTTGTAAGTATCGGCCGATTGCAAACTGAATCATGTTTCCCTTTAGGTGAGGGGAAAATCGAACCCACAAATCCCATGGTAATGTTGTCCTACTTCCATTGTGAAGTGGGATGCAGTTTTACCATGCGGACGATACTCGATGTTAAATGCTTTTATGATGACAAAGTCGAGACATTTGGATACATACTCTGCTATATCCTTTTTCATCCCTCTCCACCAATAGTACTGTTTAAAATCCTGATACATCTTGTTACCTCCAGGATTCATGGTGCATACGGTATTTTGGCTTTCATACATCAACTTCTTTTTCAATTCCTGGACATTCTGTACACATAATCTGTTATTATAATAGAGACCTCCATCTCCTTTTATAGAATAGTCAGTCTTGTCTTCATTTCTGACTAATTATACCCTTTGTTGTAACATGACATTATTTTCCTGAGCATCTATCATCATCTGCTTCAAATCAAGCATAACTTTTAGTTGCTTCTTGAGCTCCATTAGATGCAAATCTCCATGTGATTAATTGCCAGTAGGTGTACTGGAATCAACAATATTTATATCCTAAAACTCCTACTGCCGTAGCAAAGCTCTTTACTTGGTATAAGTATCTAGGAATTAGAACTGGATGATTTTCTTCGTGCAAAATGATTTACAGTTGATTGAAAATGGTGTTTTCACTTTGGATTTAGGGTTTTTGTAAAAAAAAAACAGTGGAGTTAATGGTTTGAGAAAAAGCGAAATGATGAAATAAAGTGTAAAGAACTCCTTGGAAGTCTAGGGCCCACTAGGCTTGAGTTCTAATTGTGAAATGTCCTCGGGTCCTTTTCCTCGCATTGAGGAGGATGACCTATAGTCATTTCCCAAACCGAATCTTTGTTTAGCTATAAAAACTAAACCCTAATAGTTTTTCTCCTAAGATACAACATTTATGGACCATTAATGTTTCAAAGCAGTGAAAACGAGTCCTTTGACCTAACCTGCAGAGGCAAATAAATGGCAACTAAGTGAGCATCAGGGGATCTAGCAATAAGTATCCACTGAACCCTTAAAGCTTGCCAAGTACTGGCCAATCAGGGTACATCATAAGGATTTAAACCTAAAGTGAGATGCAGAAACATAAATGATAATAAAGGCCTGCGTTAGTGACTGGAGGACAGTGTTTTACCTCAAGAACCTTGACCTAGTGACCCTCCTCTACAAGGATGAGGGAGGTTTAGCCAAGCATCCCTTGAGTTGTCATCCTCAATGGGTGTTTGGAAGGTGAGAAAGTGCAAGAAGGGGAGAGAAATGTAGGAAAATCACCAGCACGGACTGAAAAGTTTCGCGCCAATTTTATTGATCGATAGTGATTGATCGATTTGGCGGTAGAGTTTGACTGAGGCTTATATACGCGAGTCAAGAAATTACAAAAATATGAACAACAAAATTACATTGAGGACAGTTTAGGAAAAAATCACAAAAAGCAGTCAAAAAGTTGGTTAAACAACAAACAGGCGGGAAGTTTAGTGTACTCAGAATTTCGCGTAAATTTGCAGGTTGCGGTAATTACAACACCGCAAAATCTCGTGATCGCTCCCTCTCCTTCTGTTTTTAGCTCCAATTGCCTTTTGACTTGTACATGTAGCTTCGAGTTCGGATCGGGTTCTTCGTTTTTGAGTCGACTCGATGATAATGGTGTAATTGGCTTGCAAAACTACAAAAATAACCACAAAATATGATTAGTAGTATAGCTGGGACCTTAGTGTGTCAATTGGGTTATTTAAGATGATTAGTACACAAAAAGTGCTCAAAACCTGCAATAAATAGGGCTCAAAATAGCACTATTTGGGTACTAATCACTCCCCCCAATCAACACATTGCTAGTCCCTTATCAATGACAAAAAGAAGGAAAGATGAGGTTATGCTCTGTAAGTAAAAGGAACTAGATTCTCAAAAGTATATGGATAAGTAATGCCCCACCCCTCGTGAATCACTAAGACCTCGCGCAACAACCATCTCGAGAAAGAATGCCATAACCAAGCTCGTAATATATCCAACCTAAGGGAATCGACCTGAAACTTCCACCAAAATCTAAGTGTTTATGTGATCAGTTTTTAACAATAACCTGCTAAGCTGCTCTCCCCCAAACCAAGCTACTGCCAAGACCTAAAACATTGACCAACCTAAATAAATCTCGCCCCAATCTTATTTCATATTTCTTTGTATCATAGGTGCAATGTCGACTTAATCGACCCTCACTAAAGTCCATGTGTAATCCGGGTCCACTAATGACTCCCAACCATCTAAGGCTTAGGGCATCAAATCATAAGGATCTTTCGACCACTAACTCTTCAGTTTCACCCTGCACTTAATGATTTCGGAACTCAAGCACCTACATAACTCTAAACCTCACCCATCCACCCATGTAGCGAGCACTAAGTCTGCGGGTTCCCAACCACCGTTTAGGCACTAAGTCTTTAAAGGCTTTCGCCATATACCCTGATCGTGTTGTTTTGCTGCCAGTGGCTTTTCTATTCTTTTTCTTTTTCTTTTTTTTTTTTGGAAGACTTCATTGGCCTTCTTTTCTTGGGGGTCCTCAACCTATCACAGGTGGTTAATGAAACTAGGGTAGGTTTTGCAAAGTAAGGGAGCTATGCAGTTTCTCAGCCTATTTGAAGAAAACCGATGTGCACTGTGTGTGGTTAGCTAAAGGTGGAAGAAGAAGGTTGAACACCATGAGACTTCAACTGACCATCTACTTAATCATGCATGGAACTAATCTAACATCAATGCCATTGGGTGGTGTGTCAATTTTCCAACTCATAGCAAAGTAAAACCCAAAAAATTGGGCAAAAATGGCTGCAATTTGAATTAAGAAAATGAGTTGCATGGTATGTATAGAAATGTATGTCACTATGTTTTCAGCCTTTTTCAACAACAACAAAACAAACAAATTTTCACAGTGCTGAAAAGTAAGCCACTAAACATACAAAATGGGCTTTGCTTAAACAGACAGTGGACTTAAAAGTGTAAAAATGATATCAAAAGTGTAAAAGTCACTTCCTTCGCTAACTCTCCCCCCAACCAAATGTGACATTGTCCGCAATGGGGTCCGGATTGGAAAGTTAGAGAAGGAAGTGCTACCTCCTCAGTCAGTAGCCGGTGAAGTCGCCCCGTCCCGGATTCCGGGCCGAGCCATGGAGTGGGCGCGACCGGGCCGCACTTACTAGCACATCAAGGGAGTCCTCGTAGGGCCGGGCTGCGGAGTGGGTAACGGTCCACCGAGGAGGAGCAGGAGCGGCTCCGGGCAGCACATATGGGAAATCCTGCAGCCCAGACGACCGGCAAGCAAAGGTAAATAAAATACATGTCGAGGATGGTTTACTCCCCGTGAGCAGGTGATGGTCCGAGCCATGGCAGCCCAAGGCGTAGTCATCCCGCTCTCGCGAGGGACGTACGGGCAGTCACAAATGATGCTGATGTGGAGGAGAATGTGCGAACTGCATCCATGATTGTCAGAAAGTCCTAGGTGGAAATAGTGATATACTGCAGAGGTGGTGCAGATGTGTTGGGCCCAACAACATCTGTAGGGGTGGTACTAGGGGCAGAGGACTTTGAAGGTGCTAAGGACGCAGGAGCGATGGGTAAAGGAGAGGAATCGAGACAAGGTGAACCCGATGCTCCCCGCATGCACCCGGGAGGGTTGCTCCGCAGAAGGCCTGGCCACATCGGTCCTCTTCCTCGATCCGGGCGTGGAGGCGGATGGGAACCCGGCATAATCCGCCACCATCAATCGTAGCGGATGGCCTCGTGATCATGACAACGCTTTAGCCTGGGCTCAGTAGGGAAGCCGATGCTCTAACACCCGGCATGTGAGTCTCGAACAAGAGTGGTGCGACTAACTCGGTCGTGCTCGCTGGCGAACTCATTCTAAAAGTGGAAAAAGGTTGTCATGATAAGCTTGGCCGGGCTGAACCGGTAACCCTTGGAGATGCGGTATAGAGCCTTAAGAAGGGCTCATCTCTGCTGGGCTATGTGCTAGAGGGGAAAAAGATTAGATCGCAGTATGTCGTCTATTAGGAGCATACGCGCGGTCGCCCCGACCAAGACGGTCCCGACCGCCAGGTTCCTGCCAGCGACGAACCATCTCCCTAATCGAGGATGTACACGCCTATAATCAAACTGTTGGCAAGGACCATCGGCAGATGGAAAGCAGTTGCTATATCCTAAGCCCGAAGTATCCCTGGGCGGCCATCTATTGAGAAATGAATGGTCATTTGACGTAAGCCTCGCTCGAGGTCATCGCAGGATAAAACCGGCGACCTCACTAAGGGTAGTAAAACCGACGCTGGGTCATGAATGGCCATGTGGAGTACCTTCCGCACTAGGAGCATCAATCTCTGGAGTTCCGGGTTCGACAGCTGGCTCCGAGATGATAATGAACCTCGTCGTGCAGATCCCTCCCATTGTAATCAGCATTCCCTAAAATAGGGCTGCAGTAGAAGAGTGGCCACCTAATGATGGAGGCTGGGGACAAGTCCAGAGGAGGAGCTCCAGTAAGGCCCTGATGGGGTGGTGATTGTGGCTCCTGAGGCCTGGAGCTGGAGGACTCTCCTGGGCCCGAGGTCCGGCTCTCTTAGACGGCGGACACCTCCCACCCGGACGGTCGACGTGGGCGCAGAGGGTGGAGTGGGGGCCAACTGAGTGTGGTATCCCTGTGTGGGCAAAGGTGAGCACCAGGGGGATGGGAGGTGTGAGCAGCAGGAGGAGCCCATAGTAGTACTCACCCTGCTTGAGCAGGGGCGCACACTGGCATGGCATGGGCCAGCAGGGTGGACAGCAAGACACCTCTAGGCCTGAAGCGTGTCCGCGGTCTTCACCATGGTTGGGCAAGAGAAGGAGAGGAGGTGGAGAGGGGGATTTCAAACTGGAAAGGGAGATTTGAAATTGAAAGGATAACAAGGAGGTTTAAATAGAGATGAGGGGGGCGCGGGTTAAGTGAAGGGTTTTGGTAAATTAATGGCCCTTAAATGCTCATTAAATGGCTGACAAAAAAAAAAATTTGAAAAATTAATGGTGGTGGCCGAAACGAAAAGGCTCTGTGCGAAAAGATGAAAAGCAGGGGAGATGAATAGTGCAAGTAAAATTCGCAACCCGGAAATTCCCCAAGAAACAAAAAAAAAAAAAAAACAACTCCTACTTCCACGCAAAGCCTGCAAAATGTAAAACCAAAATTTATGAGAAGGCATACTTATATGAGAAAATTTGTAAAAAGAAAATATGGCAAGAACAAGGATCGAGAAATCATAAATAACTATAAGAATAAAGCAATAAAATTTAACAAAATTTTAGTGACTTCGAGATACTCGCAGGTCACCCCCGTCGCGCTTGAACATGGAGGGTCAAGGAGGGGACTTCCTCGCTCATTTTCGAGTGTTGCACCGCATATGACTTCAACCTTATCCATTGACCTGAACACCTTATTGTCTTTGAATTGAACAGTTTACTAATCCATTGAGATAGACCTCTGATGAATGCCCACCATCTTAATTTGGTCATTTCGAGCAGGGAGCTAGAGTCATGTAGCAACACTTGTTCCTCCTTTGCTTGAAATGTTTACGAGCCATTAGTCGATCACGCCACTTCTTCATCTTGAGTCTTTGCAATTTTTTGAGCCGAGGTAGGCATCATTCCGCTCCATCTAGTTGATATCGAGGAGCCTTTTGAGACCGGCTACCTTATATCAAGTTAGTTTCTTAATTGCCCACCATGCACCTTATACTCAATTTCCACGGGCAGGTATTTATGCTTTGCCATAAACTAGAGCGATAAGGAGACATGCACAGAATGGTCTTTGGAAGCTGTTACGTATGCGAGAAAAGTCTAGCGACAAGAGACCAATCATTTCGGTTAGGTTTCACCACTTTCATTAGTATTGTGTGGTTTGCCCCTATTGGCTAGATCAATGATTCGGTGCCCGCATTGGGTGGCGGAATCAACAAGAATTTGTTTCCTATGTTCGTCCCTACTGTAGTAGTCGAGCTACTCTGACATAGCGGTCTAGGGTGAACACGGGGATGGGTTTTCATCCCCAAGATGATTCGCATCGGTGTTGAAAATGGTGAGGCTTTTTTGTTTGGATTTTTGGAATTTTGTTTCAAAGCGGTGGGAGGTTGTATGTTCAGCGGTAGTGAAATGGTTAAAAATTGAAGTGTAAAATGGTAACCTTGAAGGTTTTAGGTCACTAAGCTTGATAACATGGGGGTTATAGTGTCCTCGGGTCATATCCTCGCATTATGGCAGTAACATATAATGGTCAAGCCATACTTGGGATCTTTGTTTGCTTTAAACCTAACCTAGAACCACTCCTATTTGAGTCAACACAGGTTAACATGCATTTGCCTTTAGTTTAAAACCTAACACTCAGCCTCATTTCGGTGGCTCTCGTAAAGGCCGTAAAGAATATCAGTGCATCCCAACAACTAAGTATGCCTTTGTGCCACTAAGCATGGCAAGTATTGGCCCAGTAATGACATTAAATGGCATTAGCCTAGTTTAAGAAAATTTGGGAGCCATAAATACGGTACACAGCATTTAAAACATGAAAGGGACCACACACTTATTGGCTTAAGCCGCCACCTTATAACTGGAAGGCTATAAGGCAGCGGCATCGCGAGTTGTCGTCACGAGGGGTGTTTGGTAACCTAGAAAATGAAAGAAATAGGAGAGAGAAAAGCAAACCACTAAAATGAAAACAACGGAATTCTTTCTTGAAATCAAAGTTGCTTAGGGTTACAAAATCATGAGGCTTATATAGTCCACAAGTGTGAAAAATACTAAAGAAAGCTTTAAAATATTGGCTCATCTGAGAACAGAGTGTTAATACATAAAACGTAGTCGTTTGGAACAAATACACAAAATTAACGAGACCCAAGGAATTTCGCTATCACGGGAGGAATTTAGCTAGGCGGGAGAATTACACAGGATCGCGAAATTGAGGAACCTATCTCGATTGAATTCGCTAGCTAAGCGAAATTTATTGCTAGCGAAAAATATGAGAGATAGCGAAATTAGTTAATTTAAGTAGACACCGATAATTTAAACAGATGGCGAAATTTAAGCTAACTAGCGAGTTTTCTATTCCATTGGATCAATTTTAAGCTATGGTTCTGAGAATTTACCGCCAATCGAAGTATTTTCTCGATCATAGCAAAATTTCACGGTTGGATTTTCCTTCAACACCATACTTCTTCTACTTCATCCCTTTTTCATCACTTTGCCTTCATTTCTTCCTTGAATCTTGATATTTTTGATGGTTGAAAATAGTTTCAATCTTCATGGTATAGCACATATCGATGTCGAACTCAGACACTTAGTGAGCATCACGAAACACATAAAATAACAAAAAATAACCTGTATTGGCATGAAATGAACTACTAAGTGGACTGAACATAATTGACTTAGACAGTATGATTGGTGCGTAAAAAGTACTCAAAACCTATCTTCGAATAGGGCTCAAACTCATACTTTTGGGCCTTAATCACACCCCCAATGAACCACGTTGCTGGTCCTTAACGATACACCAAAGAAACAATAAGGACATGCCTTGCAGTGCTTTCTCAAAAAGTTTATGGACTCAAAAAGGGTATGTATAGAAATGCGTGTGCACCTTTAAAAATGAATAATTGATACCTTGTTTAAGCTAGGCCACGAGAGAGCAGAGGAAACCATACTAGATGGAGTTTAGATTATGACTATGGATCCATGGTTTCTCGACCTGAATTTCCACAAGTCTAATGGTTTACTAATAACCAGATCGGGCGAAATAAGGCTATAGTATTCCCTCCCAAACTATGCTCTGGCATGGCCTTGGGCGTTGAGCGACCTAGATAGGAAAATTTACACTCTTCTTTCTTTATTTGACTTCATTGTAGGGTGTGCCAAAACTCAAACTTTACAGTCGTGTAACGGTCCACCGATGACTCAATTGATTAAGGTCACAAGACATCTGTTTAAGGATGCATGACCACAAACTCCTACGGGCTTCACCAGGACTTGAATGACCTTGAGAATCAGCTGCAACCTGGCCCAAACTCCACACATCACCCAGTGTAGTGACAACTAAGTCGATGACTCTAACCATAAGGTTTAGGACATCGGGCTTTAAGGCTTTTGCCGTATACCCCTCGGACCGTCTTTCGAGTTGAGAGCAAAGCGTCATGACTTTTATTTTCTTTTTCTTTTTCTTCTTTTCTTTTCTTTTTTGCTTTTTCTTTTCCTTTTGGAAGAATTCATTGATCTTAAACTCATGATGCTGGCTTGCCCTCATATCGGTCGATCAACATGCCTACGTGATGCAAAGTGAAGGAGGTACATAATTTCACGGCCTATTGGAGTCAATCGGTGTGCGGTGTGTGGAATTATTAGGGGATGTTAAAGGTTGAATAATATTTGAAACTTTTGATTGACCCAGCGAATCGACATGGAATTGTTCACTGTAAGGTAACAGGTTTCAATTCTCGAATAAAGGCAATTCAATTGTTCAATTAAAAGCAATTCAGTGTCCGATTGAAAGAAAAAAGTAGATACACCTGTAATGGAGGCACAAAGTGATTTGCAAAAGTGTAGTGGTATAAATAACCTTTGTAAAGCGTTTTGATATAGCAAAATGGCTAAATACATGGCAATATAGCTGAACATACAAAAGTATCCGCACTCTTATTAATTTGCCATGAATCTATACAAAATTGGTAGGCGGTTGATAAGGTTGAAAACATAAAAACATAACGAAGACACTCCGACCTCTAACAACTTTTCCTCGGTAAGCATAGACATGTAATAGGGATAGAAAGTTAGAGCAGTGCGACCACCTCAATCTCGTGGTGGTGGTGGATCGAGCTATTCTTCTTCGCTGTGACATGTCTAGAGACTCTTGCTCTGTGATCTTCTTCTTTGGCTCATCTCGATGATCAAGAACATGCGGGAGACCGAGGTGAGTCATGATCTGGCGGAGCATGGCATGACGCGCTGAAAGTGGTCTCGTGAGTCGATCTACGATCCATCGAAGCGCTTGTGCGAATCGCCATGAACGGACTACATCCATAACACACGCTGGCTCCTGATGCGCATGGATGTACTAGGAGTCTTTGTATTTATATGATGTGGAGTATCAGCGAAATTTTAATAAGTTGAAGCGGGGAGAGGGAGGAGATGGAGGAATATATATCTACAGGCTGGACTCCTCTCCATCTCAGCCTCGGGGGAGCATGATCGACTCTCGTGGAGTCCTCTTGCCTCGGTATGGGGTACCTCCTCACAGTCCGTGTGGCTGCGGAGGAGAAAAGAAATAGGCATCACCACCAGCTCTCTCCCGAACGGGACTGAGGGCATCGATCCTGCTTTCAATGGGCTCCTCCCAGGAAAGCCCGAGTGCTAGGACTTTGGCTCGACGGTCTCGAGCATCAGTAAGGTAGACTCTACATGAGCCGGGCCACTTTTAGTGGACCTTGTCTTCAACATGTAGCGGGGGAGTCATCACCCCGACTCGGAAGGGTAATCCTCGAGATGGAGTCTGAGCTTCGAGAATGGCTCCCCTACGGCTGAGCGTAGTGTTGAAGCATACGAGGAGGAGCTGCCTCGGAATAATCTGAGTCCTGTTGCCCAGTGTCTCGGCAGGCGGACCATCCCCTATATTGTCGGGTGGGGTGATCGGAATAACCTCCGAAATTGGCTTAACATGCAACGGGCCAATGTATAAAATATCCATTTGCTTTCACGAGAACTCCGTGACGATCGCCGTGCGGATCGGGCTCCGGCGGACAAGCTCCAGGAGGTCATAGAATGATCGGCGTAGAGCCTTTGGGGAGTAATAGAAATTTGCACAGGCGTCATAAATCGCGGCTGAATAATGCTCGATCGGCCTCATAGAATCCACGAATGCGGGATTCATTTGCTTGACTCGGGACGTCATGTCACGACTCCCCATGAAAATCTGGGTGGCCCCCGTTCCCGGGATAGGGTGCAGAGCAGGGCCTCCTGATCCCTCAGTGCTGGCGTCTTAGGGTGATGAAATTCGCCTCTGCTTCTTGACGATGATGGCTCGGGCACGGATGATGACTCACCGGTCAGGAAATGCGGGCCCCTCTTGGAGTAGGGCCCTCTGAATCCTCCTCTGCTTGGTGAAGGGCCGGGGTCCAATCAGATACGATATCTTGAATCCCTGAGGCTCCTCGGGGGCGCCTCGGGATTGGAGGCGTCTTGGGTTGGATGCGGAGTTGGGCGGAGACTCTTGCTCCTTCCGGGAGTGCGGGACTCGAGGTCTCGGGGCGGGATTACCTCCCCGTGCGGACCATGGGCGTAGTCGGGAAAGGACAGGGGCGGGACTGTGACCCGATGTGACCCAAGGAAGGCGCGGTTGTGCCCAGGCGACCTTTGGAGGTCGGGGGACGCAGGCGTGGGGCGGCGGTGGGCACGGCCGTTGGAACCGCTGCGGCCCGGTGGTCTTTGGACCGGGGGCGAGCGGTAGGGCGGCACTGCGGTGGATGCGGCTGCGTGTGCGGTGGCTCGGTCGGGGCTCGGCACGCGGGGAGTAGGCCTGAGAAGGGCTGGAATGTCGGCCAGAGTGGGTGGTGCGGGACTCGGGGGGAGCAGCCCAGGCTGGGCGGTAGTGGCTAAGGGCTTGGGCGCGGCGGAAGCTTGGGTGGGAGGGAGATGATGTATGGTTGAAAAGGCTTCCCCCTCCTCCTTTATAAAAGGTGCTTTCATTGGCCAGAAGAGTCACCATTCGCTATTATTAGAATTTGAGCCAAAACCGGCTTCTATGATTAGAATTTCGACTTTAAAATTCAATATTATATTAAAATAAAAATTATTATATTAAACTATATGAAATTTAATATAAAATAAAATAAAATAATTACAAATTTGCTTAAAAGGAAAGCTACTAAATTAAGAAACTTACTAAAAATAGCCAAGTATTGAAATTGACAAATTAAGTAAAAGCAAAAATTATTAATTTGTAGTTTCGTTTTAGAACCCAAACCGGCCCGTGTCTGGAAATTATGGAGGGTCGGGGAGGATCTCCTCAACCGGTGCTTTGTTGATGCCTTGATGTTTGATTTCCCATTGACTTGATTCTCAGTTAATTTGGACTGACCAAATTCTCTGATGTACGATGGCAATACGAAACACACATTCATCTTGATTGGGTATTTCTATGATTCTTAGACATTTTAAGCACATTCTAACCAAGCTGAGCAGACTTTATCGATCCATGATCTTGATTTCCCTAGCTTATTACTTGTTATTCCGTGAAATATGTTTCAGCTCCAAGGTCATGTTCCAAAAAGTAAGTTGCATGACTCCGTTTCGGTAGTGTGTCGCATTAGCAGTGGCAGAAATGGTCTTCCAGATAATTGGCACATGATTGGGTATTGCTGTGGCTCGATATCAAGCACTACAAAGTCTATTGGGTAGTAGGGTTGTTGTCTGCAGCCTGATAACACATCCTCAACGCTATTCCCTTAGGAATCTTTGCCGATCGATCGGCTAAAGATAGAGTGATGTTAGTGGGTTTAAGCTTCTCCCGAGCCTGGCTGCTTATACACGGAGTATGGTGGCCAGGTTCTGCTCCTAGATCAGCGAGTGCTTTATCTATACAAGTCACCAATGTTGACTGATGGCCAAGTCTGGATCCTTGTATTTGACTGGGTTCTTGCTTTGGATTATGGCACTGACTTGCTCAGTCAAAAATGCCTTTTTCTCAATGCCCAATCCCTTCTTGATTGAACAGAGATCCTTTAAAAACTTTAAATAGGCAGGGACTTGTTTGATGATGTCCAAAAGGGGTATGTTGACCTTCACCTGCCTTAGGACTTTTAGGATGCACATATAACAGGATGCCTTCTTCTTACTTCTTAATGCACGTGGAAATGGAGGTGGCATGCGGTGCTTCATTTGAGTCTCCCTTCGGAAAATGTGTTCTAGCTCAATTCTTCTCCTTTTAAGTTTTTCTGGCAGGCTTGGGCATGGGCTGATCAACCTCTTTTCCACTCCTCAAAGCGATTATTACCTTTACCTCCATTCCTGAATTGCTAGATGAGCTTTACCTGTATCACGTCTTTGGATTTGGCACTGTTTGGGAAGGGAACCGTCCTCTCTCCTGTACCTCCCGAATATTGTTGATCTTTGTGATTGAATCTTTGCGGAGTTGTCTATTTTACGATTAAGATTGCTCTCAAGCCCATCTATTTCTACTTGTTCAGTGTGCTCTCTACAGTATCAATCTTCCTTTTGATTGTGCATTGATCACTTTGATCTTCCTGAAAGTTGCCTACCACCTTTTCAATTCAATATGGCTTGTTCCACAGGGGGGAGGATGGTGGTGGTTGTGGTTGAGAGGTGGAGACAAAGCGTGGTTTGGCACCTGGTGGTACACATGGCTGAGGTTGGGTTTCGGGAGAGGTTAGGGTGATTCCTCGGTGGAGATTTATGGGTATTCTGTATGGGCGATGGGTTGTGGTGGCTTGTATTGACCTACGGCATTTGCATATTCTTACATCAAATCCTTCACTGAAGGGGCCAAAGGATACTGTTCTTCTGGGTGGGCAGTTGATTGGAAATTGGTGCATGGATTGGCACGTGCGGGATTTTGATCCGCGCACACTTCTATGGAATCGTTTGCCTTCTAGCCTCCACTTTCACAGCTAGGGTTGATATTTTTTTCGCTTTTCATTTCCATGTCCTCTGAAGTATAAATTCCTCCCCTAGGGTTGACTGATGGCCTCATTTTCTCCATTTCTCTCGGGTTTGGCTCATCCCAACCCTTTGAAGTTTCAGCCACATAGTTCAAGAAATCCATTGCTTCATCAGGAGGCTTGCTCAGAAAGTCTCCTCCACACATGGTTTTCTGGCGGTTATTCATGGTGGAGACATACCATTGTAAAATGGTTCACTAGCATCCATGTATCAAAATACAGTGTGGACAATGCATTGATGGTCATCAATGAATCTCTCCCAACACTGATAAAGCCATTGTCATAGGCCAAGTAGGTGTAGATCTGCCTCTTCAAACTGTTGGTCTTTGTAGCACTGTAGAATTTCTTCAAAAATTCAGCTTGAAGATCGGCCCAATTTCTAATCGTTCTCGGCCTAAGTGAGTTGAGCCATATTTTGGCTTTGTCCTTGAGGGTCAACGGAAATTCCTTCAGCTTGAGCAACTCCATGTCGGTTATACCTTCCTTAAAAGTAGTGCACACCTCCTCAAAATCCCTTATATGCGAATGGTTTTATTCTCCGTACCATGAAAAGTGGGAAGTAGGGGCACTAGGTAGGGTCTCACTGCCACATCCTCAGCAGGAGGTATGATGCAGGAGGGGGCACTAACTCTTGGAGGGTGTATGTGGTCCCTCATCGACCTGTATGCTGTTGGATTCACTGGGGTACCTGGCTGACTCTGCTGTTCCTCAGGAGGATCCATTTGGTCACTTTGCACACTGATTCCACGGTCTTGTTCAATTGGTGCACTCACTCTTTGCAGTCTACACGTGTCCTGCGTACCGATCATATAAGCATTACAAAATTAAACAAAACAAAGAACACCAACAACTTGCCAAAGGTTATTATTATTACAATCAGCGGCGCAAGAAAAAACAAAAGCGATTCACGATAGCGCAAAGTAATGAAAACTTCTTGATTCTGACAAGCGAAAATTCAAAAGGGTTAAAAGGGTCACCTACACTTGTAATGTTTATTACAATTACACTTCAACTTATCATACGTAATTTGGCACCATCCCCGACAACGGCGCCATTTTATTCGTGCCCGCACGGTAAATTGGCGGAATCATGAAGTCAAAATTGCTATGACATAAGCGGTCTAAGTATAACTGCAGCGGGGATGGGTTTTCATCCTAGGAATGATTCGCATCAGTGTTGAAAATGGTGAGGCTTTTTGTTTGGATTTTTTGGAATTTTGTTCAAACGGTGGGGTTGTATGTTCAGCGGTATTTGAAATGGTTAAAGTGAAGTGTAAAATGGTAACCTTGAAGGTTTAGGTCACTAGATTGATAACATGGGGGTTAACAAGTGTCCTCGGGTCATATCCTCGCATTATGGCAAGTAACATATAGTCAAAGCCATAACCGGATCTTTGTTTAGCTTTAAAACCTAACCCTAGAACCACTCCTATTTGAGTCAACACATGTAACATGCATTCCACATTGCTTCAGTTTAAAGGCCTTAACACTCGAGAGCCTCATTTTAGTGGCTCGTAAGGCCATCTAAAAGAATATCAGTGTAATCTAACAATAGTATACCCTTGTGCCTAAAGCATGGCAAGTATTGGCCCAAGTAATGACATTAAATGGCATTAAACCCTAGTTTGAAAATTTGGGAGCCATAAATACAGTACCTGTAGCATTTAAAACATGAGGACCATTCTTCTTGAAATCAAAAGTTGCTTAGGGTTACAAAATCATGGGGGCTTATATAGTCCACCCAAAGTGTGAAAATACAAGAAAGCCTAAAATATTGGCTCATACAAGGGACAAGGTGGTAATACACCAAAACGTAGTCGTTTAGGAACAAATACACAAAACCATGAAGGCGGGAATTTGGCTATCTGCGGGAGGAATTTAGCTACCTAGCGAATTACAGGAGATAGCGAAATTGAAGGAAAATTTTCTATCTACGATTGAATTTCGTAGCTAGCGAGAATTTCGCTAACCTGAAAATATGAGAGATAGCGAAATTGGTTAATTTAAGCTAGGCACGAATAATTCGCTAGATAAGCGAAATTTATTAGCCTATGGCCATGCTAGCGAAATTTTCCAATTTATTTAAGTTAAAGAGCCACCGTATGGATTATGAAATTTTAGCAATCAATGAGATTTTGCAATCAGCAAAATTTCTGGGTTGCCCGTTTTTCCTTCCTTTGCACCATACTTCTTCTACTTCATCAGTACCATCACTTTGCCTTCATTTCTTCCTTGAATCTTGATATTTTGATGGCTGAAAATAGTTTCAATCTTCATGGTTCAGCACATATCTCGATACTCAGACTTCGAACTTAGTGGCCCAAGGCATGCAAAACGCAAAATAACCAAAAGTAACCTGCAATGGCACTAAGTGATACTAAGTGGACTGAACACCTCAGGTGGCTTAGTGAGTATGATTCAAGGTGCGCAAAAATTACTCAAAACCTATGTGAATAGGGCTCGAAAATAGCACTTTTTGGGCACTAATCCTCCTTCCTGACCATTAGTGCAGAGGGTGGTATGGGGTGGCTACTTTATGCTTGACACCATACTTAATTGAGGAGAATCTCAAGGTTGTTGCAGAAATGCGAACCTCACATCACTAGTTATGAGCTGGGTTAATCTTGGAGAATATGTTTCTCTTTTAAAAATTTAGTACCACCCTTTGATCTGTTGCTCTGTAAAGGGATTGCTTCAGCCCACTTTGACACATAGTCTAACTCCCACCCAAAATGTAGAAATTATCCAAGGAGGAGGAATGGTCCCATGAAATCGATGCCTTATACGTCGAAAAGGAGTCCTTTAAAATCGAGTTTAACGACATCATGTAGCGGTGAAATTTTCCCCAACCTTTGGCGACATGCATTCCTTGCACATGGAAATGTGAGCATCCTTGAAAGAGAGGAGCAAATGAAACCGGTACGACACCTTCTGACGTTTTCTAGGAAGCGAAATGGCCTCATGCATTCTCATGGCGGTGTGAGTATTCCTTGTTGCTTTCTGCTGCGAACACGCCGATTGTCGATCCAGCATAGTATTTAATACAAGGGTTCTTCCCAATAGTAGGGTGAATTTTTGCAAGAAGAATTTCGCGTACTATACTTTCCAGCCTGTTGGTAAGCCTGTTGCGAGTAATTTGCAATGTGGGCATACCAAGGTGTCTTCTCAACCAGGAGCAGGGACTCCTCGATGAACTCATCATTGATTAGAGGGTTGTGAGTGTTGTGTGCTATCATTAATCTGGAGAGGTGGTCGGCAACAACATTTTCCACCCTTTTGTCCACGATGCAAGTTGAACTCTTATAAGCGGGGAGAACCCATGATAAGCCTAGCCTTAGCATTTTGTTTGGTGGCGGTGCTGAGGCTGAATGATCCATGAATATGATTATGTCGACCCAACCATCGCTTGAAACTTATTTAAGGCATAGACCATGCCATCGGCTCGTTTACGTAGTTTGTATGAATTCCCTGTGCCTCATTGATGTCTTGCTTACATAATATACCACATAAGGCTTTCCTGTTCACTTTGCGAAGGCTTGCTCCAATGTGAGATCTCTTGCGTAGCATCACCTCGAAAGGTAACTGCTAGTTGGGGGCCCTCACTACTGGTGTAGTGGTTAAATAGGCCTTGAGCTCCTCAAAGCTCTTTTAGCAGTCTGCATCCCAAAATGGGTGGCATCTTTTTTCGACATTTTATAAAGAGGCTTGGCAATTTTAAGTACATGATGAACCTCCTATAGAAGCGCATGCCCTAGGGTATCTTCTGGTCTTGACATTTATGGGGGGAGGCGGTTTAAAATCAATCGATTTTGCCTTGTCAACGATCCCTTTTGAAATAATATGCCCCAGCACAATTCCCTAGTTGACCATAAAATGGCATTTTTCCCAGTTCAATACCAAGTTTTTCTCTATGCACCTGTGCAGGATAGTTTCTAGGTTGATCAGGCATTCTTCAAAGCTCCCTCCATAGGCTGTAATGTCATCCGTAGCAAACCTCCACGCAATGCGCGTCGCTCTGCAGATCATGAAAATGCGGGCGCCATGTTTGGGATCTTGGCGGGGGCATTACATAGGCCAAGGGCATTCTCACTGGCTTATGCATATGTGCCAAATGGGCATGAAGGTGGTTTTTCTAGTCTTATGCAGAATTTCAATTTGAAAAATATACAGATAGCCATCGGGAATGATGAAGGGGTGACCAGAAATCCTCTCAAGAAGTTGATCCATGAAGGGTAGAGGGAAGTGATCCTTCGTAGTAACTTCATTTAGTCTTCTATAATCAATACATACCCTCTAACCTGTGGTAAGGCGGGTGGGCATTTCCTCTCCCTTTTCATTATACACAGTTGTTACCCCTGATTTCTTAGAGCCTGACCTAGGTTGGACTACTTTGAGGGGCTACGATATGGGGTAGATGATACAGCACGCAATGGCTTTAGGACACGCCTGAGCAAAGCCACGCATATGGGGATTCGGTCTTCTGTATGGTTGTCTTACTGACTTTGCCTCCTCCTCCAAGTAGATGTAATACCCTTCACATTAGTAATCTTCCACCCTAGGGCCTGCTTGTTCTCCCTAAGGATGTACGGCCAGGCTACTCTGACAATTCTTTGAGCGGAAGGGGAAATGACAATGGAGCCTTTGCTCACCTTCTATTCCAAATAGGCATATTTAATTCCCGCGAGCAAGGTTTAAGCTCGATTTACAGGGTTCTTGGTTCCTTCCTCTTGATCATCAATGAATTTCTTGCTTTTTCTCCAATGCCCTACGGTGTCATGTTAAGGCTTCCTATACTCTTTTGAATACTCGGCCAATTCTTCGGTGGCCCATCCATCCTCTGTTGGTCGACCTATTCCACTCAGGATATTCATCAATGATCTACGAACTTCTTAGGGCCGTGCTTCACATTTGGTTGCGGGTGCTTTTTACTCAAGTGGAAGATGTTGAGTTCCCTAGGGTCATGTTTGAGGAAGGTGAGTTGCATAACACTATTTTGGCAGTTGATAAGCCGCATTGGTGGCCAGAATGGTCTCCTGGGATGATGAAACATAGTTGGCCTCTGCAGCTTGGTTGGTATCCAAGCGCAACAAAATACACTGGATGGTGAATTTGTCACTTAGATGAGAACATCCTCCACTTGTCCCCTTTGGTATCTTGATGGATCTATGCGAGACAATGTGATGGAGGGGTGGGCTTTAGTTCTCCCAACCCGAGGAGCTGCTTGGCACATCGAATGGGGAGGAGATTACACTTGCACCCAGAGTCGATAGTGCTTTTTCCCACCTGATGTCTCAATGTGCGGAGATGGTAGGAATGACAGGATCTTTATACTTCACTAGAGTCTTGCGGATGATAGCAGAGCTTGTTAGGTCAAGAAGGCCTTCTTGTCAGCATTGAAGCCCTCTTTCCAGCAATGCACAAGTCCTTCAAAAATTTGGCATATGTGGGGACTTGTTTGATCATATCAAGCAGGGGGATGTTGACTTTTACTTGTCTCAACACTTCTAGTATCTCAGCCTGATTGATAGCTTTTTTCTTAGCTTTTAATGCTTGAGGAAAAGGTGGGGTTGTGCAATTTTCAACAACGGTCTCATGGTCCACCACCTCTTGGTTCAGCCTCTTCAGCCTCCTTGCCTTGTTCCATTGCTTTAGGTGCTGGCTGTTTGAGCTCTTTACCACTTCTCAATGTGATAATTGCCTTGACCTCATCCATCTTGGAATTTGGCTCACTAGAGGAGCTCACTTCATGTAGTCCCCTGGGATTTGGTTGTGTCTGAGAGGGAAATTTCCCTTTTTCCTACACCTGCTACTGGTTGGTTAGTGTCAGAGATATGTTGATGCGTTGAGTTGAACATGATTGCTGCATTTTCTGAGTGCGAGGTTGTTCATTTTCTTGTTGGTGCCTTTCCTTATTCAATTCTTTGATTAACTTTGAGCATTCACGCGCTTTGTTCCTCCACAAAGTTGCCCACCACCTTGCTCAAGTTCATAATAAGCTTGTTCAAGCTGGAGATAAGGATGGTGGTGGTACAATGAAGCAGGATGAATATATTCTTGTTGTGTAGCAGGAGGGACATATGGAGGAGGTTTTGGCTTCTAGGAGAGGTTTGGGTGGTTCCTCTAGTTGGGGTTGTAGGTATTGTTGTATGGGGCTGTGGTTGGTGGCTTGTATTGGCCCACAGCATTGGCTTGTTCAACCACAAAGTCCCTCACTGAAGGAACACTGGGGCAATGCTCTCCTTGGTGCTCAGTGGACTGACAGTTGAAGCATGGTTGGTTAGGCATAGATGCCTCAGTCACTACTCGTACCTCATGCCGATTTCTCATTTCAAGCTCTTCCAATCTCTTAGCCAAGGTGGACTGACTTTGCTTCCTCTGTCATCTCTGAGTAAGTACATGCCTCTCCTTTGATTTGTTGGTGGCCTCATACTATCTGCCTCCCTGGGATTAGGCTAATCCCAAGCTTTAGAAGTTTTAGCCACATAATTGAGGAAATCATGGCTATATAAGTTCTTACTCGAAATCCCCTCCACACATGGTTTAAGTTGCTTCATGCTTGAGGACATCCATCATAGAAACGGTTGACTGGCATCGGGTGTTAAAACCATGGTGAGGACATGCAACGATGGTCTCCATATATCTCTCGGCCTTTAGTAAAACTTCTCTCATTATCATGGGCTGCAAACGTTTAAATTTTCCTCTCCAAGTTCTTGGTCCTGTGTGCACTGAAGAACTTCTTCAAAAACTCTGCCTGCAGTTCTGCCCAGTTCCTAATGGTTCTTGGCCTTAGAGAATTAAGCTAAATCTTGGCCTTTTCTTTTAGGGTTAAGGGGAAGGCTTTCAAATTCATCAATTCCATATCAATTTCACTCTCCTTGAAGGTCGTGCAAACTTCCTCAAAATCACGGATGTGTGTGTATGGATTCTCATTTTCCATGCCATGGAAAGTTGGGAGCAGGGGCACCAAATAAGGCCTGACAACTACATCCTTTGTAGGAGTTACGATGCATGAGGGTGCACTCACCCTGGGTGGGTGTATATGGTCCCTCATTCACCTGTAAGCATTGGGGTTTCTTTGTACCTAGCTGACTTTGTTAGCTCTCGGGAGGCTCCATCTGGTTGTGTAAACTCACTTCACACCCCTGTTCTTGTGGAGCACTGGTTCTCTCTAGCCTGCTTGCCGTGCTCCTATCCCAATGGTGCATAAAGTCCTAAGAACACAACACAACACAAGAAACCAAAAACAAAGCTACCAAAAAGGGTTAAAGTTGGTTAAAATTAAAACAAAGAAAATTTGGATATGCACAGTGTAAAAATTAAATTGCCCCAGCAGTGAAGCGTTAGGGAGTGTCGACAAAACCAAAGGAATGACAATTCTGTCCCTCGTGATGTGGATCCTGAGTTCAACAGCTTCTCACTCCACCTTTAGGGCTCATCCCGACAACGGCCATTTTGATTTGTGCCCTGCAGTGGGTGTCACGATCAATGTTGCACTGTCTAAAACTCTGTACTGTAGCATTTCTTTGCGTATGAGTAATAAAGTTAGACTCAAGGATGGTTTTCTTCAATTAAAATGATTTGATTGATTGAAAATGGTGTTTTCACTTTGGATATAAGGTTTTTTGTGAAAAAAAAAAAAAACCAGTGGAGTTTATGGTTTGAAAACTGAAAATGTAGTGAAATAAAGTGTAAAAGAACTCCTTGAAGTCTCGGGCCACTAGGCTTGGGGTTCTAAGGCAACTGAAATGTCCCTCGGGTCCTTTCCTCATGTTAGGAGGATGACCTATAGTCATTCGAGCGGATCTTTGTTTAGCTATAAGCAACCTATAAGTTTTTCTCCTAGATCTGACATTTATGGACCATTAATCGTTTGAGAAGCAGTGTAGCAGGTCCTTTGACCTAACTGTAGAGAGGCAAATAAATGGCAACTAGAAAGCGTGAAAAGATGTATTTGGGTTGTGAATAAACATCGGAGATCTAGCAATAGTATCCATGAACCCCTTAAATCTTATCAAGTCTTGTGTCGAAATTTTATCACAAAGATTTAAACCTAAAGTGAAGAGATGCAGAAACATAAATGATAATAAATGCCAGTGCTGTGGAGGCAGTGTTTTACCTCAAGAACCTTAGCCTAGTGACCTCATCTTCAGGGGATGAGGGAGGTTGCTAAGCATCCCTTGATTTGTCATCCTCGAGGGTGTTTGGTAAGTGAAAGGTACAGAAATGGAGAGAAAATGAGGAAAATCACCAGGCGGAGGCGAAAGTTTGGCGCCAATTTTATTGATTATTAGTGATTGGCGATTTTATAGAGCTTGGCCCGAGGCTTATATCTTTGCTCAGTCAAGAAATTACAAAAAAAAGTTAAATGAAACAAAGAATTACATAAGAGGCAGTTTAGGAAAAAATCAGCAGTCAAAAAGTTGGTCAAACAACAAACAGGGCAGGCTGCTAAATTTCGCACCCTGCGAAATTTTGCAAGTTGAAAAAATTCGCAACACTGCAAAATCTCTACATGGCTTCCCTCTCCCTCTGTTTTTAGCTTCAATTGCCTTCGAAGCTTGTACATGCGACAGGGTTGACTCGGGTTCTTTGTATTTGAGGTGGCCTAGACTGATAATGAATGGCAGCTTTCTGAATAAAAATAACCACAAAATATGATGGAGTAGTATAGGCTAGGACCTTAGTGTGTCAATTGGGTTATTTAAGTTGATTAGTACACAAAAGTGCTCAAAACACACCCAATAAAACGAATTTCAATCTCTGTTGGGTACTAATCACCGTATCGATGTTTTAGGGACAAAGCGGTATTGTTTTCTACTTAAAGCATCTTGCCACCATTAGCTTTTCTTAGGTGGTATTCAACTATTCAATCATAGTCTTTGAACAAATCTAGCCATCGACGCTACCTCAAGTTCAATTCCTTATGAGTTAACGTATACTTAAGACTCTTATGATCAATAAATATTCTACATTTTTCACCATATAAATAATGTTGCCATATTTTCAAAGCAAACACTACCGCTGCCAACTCCAGATCATGTGTGGGATAATTCTGCTCATGCGGTTTCAACTGTCTTGAGGCATATGCCACCACTTTTCCATCTTGCATCAATACATTTGACTAATCCTTGAAGCATCACTATACATAGTGTATTCTCACACTGGAGTAGGCTAAGTCCATGGTACTTGACTTGATATTTTCTGGTGTTCAAAACTTATTAGACATTTGTCATCTCATTCAAACTTCACCTTTAAAATGCTTAGTAAGTGTAGATGCTATGATGGAGAATCCTTCACGAACCGTCGGTAATACCTAAGCTAAACGAAACTTCTCTCACCTCTGTTATTTCGAGTGGTTTCGACTTACAGTAAGCTTCAATATTTGCGGGGTCAACTCTAATACCCTCTATAGACACAATATAGCCTAGGAATGAGACTTTGTAGCTAAAAATCACACTTACTTCATTTTGCAAACAACTATTTTCTCTTAGGAGCTATGACACAATCTCGATGTTGATTCATGTTTTTGTGCATCCTTAGAATACACCAGAGTATCATCTATGAATACTACTACAAACTTATCCAAATAAGGGTGGAATACCCTATTCATCAAGTCCATGAATGCGGTCGGTGCATTAGTCAACCCAAATAGCATCACTAAAAACTCACCAATGACCATGCTCCCGAGGTTCTAAAGGCTATTTTCGGGACATCGACATCTTTTACGAAGTTGATAATATCCGATCGTAGGTCTATTTTGAGACACTCGCTCCTTTCAGGCTGATCAAAAAATCTTTTATTCATGACCTTGAATGATGTTTATTTTCACGTTTACCTTATTTATTTTCCCATAATCAATACACATCCGAAGAGTGCCATCTTTCTTTTTTACAAACAAAACCGACGCACCCCAGGGGGAAGCACTAGGTCGGACGAATCCCTTGTGCAATAGCTCCTAAAGTTGAGTCTTCAACTCTTTTAGTTCAGTAGGAGCCATACAGTAGGGTGCCTTAGATATAGGAGTCGTTCCATGTAAAACTGTGTGATCACTTCTCTTTCGGGTGTTAAACCCGGTAATTCCTCGGAGGCTTTGTCGGAATTCTTTTATCACGAATATTTTTCAGTTGCTTGGCCCTCTTAGGGTGAGAATAAAAAAGGCTTCTAGCCTTTTCTAGAAAACTTGAGGGCTTGCATAGGGAAATTACATTTGACACTAGTCAGATAGGATACCATGTCACAGTTACCTTTAGTGATTAACTTTAAAATATACATTTTCTTATCTGTCGACTATAGCCTAGATGTTTGGATAGCCAATCCATCCCAAAATCAAATCAAATTCATGAAAGGCTTAAAAGCAATCAAATCAATTGAAAACTCTCTATCATGAACCATTAGGGGACAATTTTTATATACTCGGTTGACTCTAACACTATGCCCCCGGGTGGTAACATGCATGTCATATCTTTGAAACTCTCTTGTTAGCAATTTATCACTCAATTGTTCAATGCATACATAAGAATGTGTAGAGCCTAGATCTATTAAAGCATGCATTTTAGTGTCTGAGAATGAAATTACTCGCAATAAACCCTGGTGCATCCTGATCTTCATGAGCCCTCATAGCATAGGCTCGAGTTGGGGATGTAATAGTAGGGCGATTTACTGTTTCTGATGCAATACTTCTTCTATTTTTCCCTAAAATACCTCGCCCTCTACCCCTATCACTAGTCGATGGAGGTACATTTGATCCCCTACACTTTACTTCTTGGGGATTTTAGAATCCCCTAATCACTTCTGGTGATTTACTATAAGATGGTATGTGCTTCCACATCAGAAACACCCCCCGATTATCCGTCTGCAAGTACCATAATGATATTTGTGGTAGTGCAGGCATTCAAGTATTTCACCTTGTCCAGTTGAAGTGCCCCTACCAGAACCCGGTGTCATTATAGGTCCTTGCCTTATACCTCTAATAGCAGAATTATGTATTGATTCAACTTGAGACTCTCTAGTTCTTTTACCTGTGGAGAGACCACCTCTGGAGAACTTTCTCTCTGGATTTATTTCCCGACTCATCATTTTAGATTTCTCATTTTTCATAGCCGCTTGCACTAGCTAATAGAAATTCACCAAATGCAATGATGTAACAGCCGTGAGGTACCTTTTTACAGACTCCTTTAGGTCATCCTCAAATTGTCTACATCGGAAAGTTTCAGTAGACGGGTTGGGTGCATATTCTAAGGTGGCTAGCTTTTTCATCTTCTTCCATTATCGAGGATTCCCTTGTTTCAAATTCAAGAATCGCAATTAATCTCTGTAATCATCGATGACATACTTTATACGAAACTCATGATTAAAAGTCTATGAATTAATTTAAACAGATTAGTTTCTTAACTAGCTTCTTCCAATCATAAGATGCACCTTGTAGAAGTGAGACTACACATTTAGCATCTGTTCAAGGGGACATTTCACTTCATCCAGAGCCCTTTGTAGTTTCTCAAGCCAAAACTCAACTTTATCATACTCTTCTAAACTTCTACCATGAAATTCTTCTACTTCATGCTTTCTTATCGAATCAATCGGACTTTAGGGGTTGTGAGTCGATCTAAGACCCTTGCCATATCCTAAGAAATTTTTAACAACACTTCAGTTGACACATGTTCATCTCTAACCAGATCAGACGAACCAGAGATAGATGGATCAAGGTTCATAGGATTAACGCTCTTGGTTGTTTCTTCCACAGCTTCCTAGGATTGGTCCATTCTAGTCAATAGACAAAACATGAACATTCGGATTAAGCCAACACAATACTATGTAGGTATGTTTTTAATCTAATAATTGTCTAGAAATGCCTAAACCTAGGCTTTGATACTTAAGCTATAACGCCCCTTCACAATCTTCCAAGCGGGGGATGTACATAAATTCAAGACACATTAACCTGAATTTTCGGCATTTTGGGGCCATTTCAAGCATAGATTCATAGTGATACAAACTTGTTCCCAAAATCCAGAATTATGAAAATCTAGACTACAAATCTATAACTTGTGGAGCTACCACTACATTGAATTTAAAATGTTCTATACAAATATGCTAGAGTCTCGACAACTTATTTACTTACAGTTTTGCTACAATAAAATATTACATTACATTTACTATTACAAAAGATATGGGGCAGCGGACCCACATAAAGGAGACACCTAAGGTTCTATTGTCCTGCCTGGTACGGGATGTCCTTGATGACTTCTTCATAACCTACATGGAAAAAACACCCGTGCTAAGCATATAGCTTAATTAGGAAAAAACGAGGATATATATATATATATATATATATATATATATATATATATATATGTATGACATAAATGACATTATGTAACGCTTTCGTAATCTTGATTTCAGTATATAAGCACATAGAATTATTTCCACATATCATAATATTCATCTCTCCCTGTAGGAGTACTTATCATAAATTTCATAACATAAGGTACCCATAGCTATAATTTGTAACATGGAATATGCCTTAGCATTTGTTTGATTACATTTATTATTGTCATATTCTTTATTTGAATTGCACATCATATAAGTATTTACTTTGCATGGAAGCGGAGTAACGATGAATGAGAGGGACCACGGCACGATAGGTATCGAAGGTGCGATGTAGTGCAGCGAAGGTCTTGGAAGCGCGAACAAGCGATGCAACATGGGAAACAGGAGTGTTGTAGCACTATGCAAGAGTTCCGTAGCACTGAACAAACGTGCCTGACACACGAAACATAAGTCTTGGGTAGCCCAGACGGGAGTGTGAAGCCTGAACAGGCGTGTATTCATTCACCTATTTGGTCTTAAACCAGACCTTACACAATTATGTGCGATTGACATTTCACATTGATAAATTACTACCAATATCCATGTTATACACTTGGTCAATTCTTAAAATGTGCCTTCTAATTAGAATTAGATCGTCCATGCCACATATGTATTGTAATTAATAACAAATATCTTGTATACATGTACATACCACTAATTCACTTGTTGAATTGTCTGACTAATCGATTTCATGTCATAGTTCCACCTCAATCAAAGTCTACTCAAAAAGGCATAATGGTTTCTAGAATTAACAAAAGGAAGGGGACAAAATGGGACTTTAGGTTCGCGGCGGCAACCTTCCTGGCGAGGTAGGGACTGAGATTTGGGCTTCGGGTTGTGGCGAACAAACCGCCCTAGGTGATTGAACCAATTTAGTAAATAGACCATAATCTGATTGTTTTCTTTTTTTCGTTTCTTGAAATACTGCGTGAGTGCTACCCGTAATTTTCTTGATTTGGAACACAAAATTATTCTCTTGGTTTTCCCATGTGAAATATGATGAAAATATGACGGTTTAAACAGGCGTTGCAAGTGAAAAGTGGTACAAGTAATAAAGTAGGCACTTAGAATCGGGATGGCCTTACATAGATCAATAAGAAAATCTGATCCTTCCCTACTATTTCAGGTCATCACCATTTGAACTTCTAAATTTACTAAAATAACAACTAAAATAAAAGTAGTTTAAAACAAAAAGAAATCAAAGTGTTTCATTGAGAAGTAATAAGTATTGGGAACGAGATTAGTGCCTTGACTATCAATTTGCAAATTGTTCTAAAAACAATTAGGTTTTGGGGTTTAGATGTGGGATTTATTAGCAATTAGCATGTGGATTTTCACATAGCACTACGCGTTTCATCTCATTTAATTCTATCTCTAGTCGGTGGTGGAGCTCTTCTTAGCCAGGACTTGATCCTCTTTAGATCCTAATTGTTTTCCTTTATGATGCTTCTAACCATTCTTAGGACTAAAAATTGCTTGTTCCCATAGACAGGATAACACAAGCCTCCTTCAAAGTAATCGGTACCACAATCTGCAACTTTGGTAGATCTCTCCCTCTCCTTGATTAGGATCCGAGCTAACACGGTATCAAGATTTTTCTGCCGAACTGAGATGACACCTCTAAACATTAAAATATGCTTCAGTAGGTGAACCTTGTGTATAGAACACACTTTTATTTGTATCACCTAGAAGGGAACCTTAAATGCAAAGGTTAGAACAATCACCTAATGATTTATCGAAGTGATGACTTAAAGTATATTACTTCTAAATATATTAGTCCAGCATACCCTAAGTTACTGCTCATGTGCTCTCATGAATCTCCATCTCTGTGTCACTCAGAGGGCCTCTTAGAAATCAGAACACAGATACAACTCTGATGCAGGTATAATGTACGATGTCAAAATTGTTCACTATATGAATAATCACAGATTAAATCAATCAATACTTTGAAACCCAAAACAACATTTAAATTAATGCAAAATAACAATCAAAATCAAATCTCTTCCTAGTAAGAGCTTAGCCTTCCATCCATAGTTCATAACTGGCGACTGGTTGATCAAAAATTCATTAGTTATAAACAAAAGCGAAAGAAAAGGATTCCATAAATAAATTCTAGAAAACCTTGAAGTTTGGACAAAAAATTGAATTAAATATTCATTGAATCTTAGCTCAATATTACAACTCAGATCAATTATTCTAGTTCTAAGAAAATAAAAATAAAAGAAAAATCAGAAGAAAATGAAAGAAAAAAAAAAACTACTGTGTCCTAAAATGGAAACTCCTCAGCTGTTTTCTACTTCCTTCCTTATCCTCTATCCCCCTTTTCTCAATGCCCTAAATATTTCTATTTATAGGCTCTTTACATGTTGGGCCAGAATTGCAGGCTGATTTTGTGGGTTTCTGTGCAGGCCCAATGATTGTCTTTGTCGTGACATTGTTATTCTACGTCACGACATAGTAGTTTCCTTCTTTGGCTTATGGCTTTGTTGTAAAGCTGTCACGATATTGCAGCCCCAGCATATCTTGTGTACTTTGTGACAAAGTTTGTAAATGTCATGAAATATCCACTTATATCTTGTTGATTTCTTAGAAGTTATGTCGCGACATTTGAAAACTTTGTCGCGCCGGCTTTCTTTCTTCTACCGCTGTTATGTTGCAACACAGTGTTACATGTCTAAAGTGCAACTGTTTTCTTGGGCTCATACGCTGCGGGGTGCGACGCCGCGACAATGTCAATGACTTTATATCACGACATAGTTTTGAAGTAACGCGACGGTTTAGTACCTTTGGCAGGTTTACGTCGCGACATAGGAACAAATGTCGCGACATACTTTCTCACTGCCTTTTGTCTTTGTTGTGTCGCGCGCAGTCTTAGATTGTCTGATAAAGTCTTTTGCTTTTTCACAAAATATGTGCGACAAAGCGCGATCAGCGACATTCTTCCAGTGTTCTAAGCAGTCTTCATAATCTTTGTCGCGACATAATTGAAATGTCGTGACATTTTGATCTCTTCTAGAGGCTTTCCTCAATATTTTCAGCAGAGTTTAGTAGAGAATTCCCATGCTTTTCTTGAAGTATAGTGCACGACAAAGTTTACATTGTCACAACAAAGTTCGATTATCTTGGCCCCTAATACTGTATCGTGACAAGCGGTAAAATATCAGTGGCAAAATTCTTTTTGTTTTACAAGGAATTCTGCCAATTCTTTAATGCGACAAAAGAATGCATTGTTGAAAATTCTCAGCCATAGCCCGATCTATACTCTAATTTGCTTTTTCGCTCTCTTTGCTTCTTTATCAAAATTTACAAAACATAAATTTGGGTGAAGACTCCATATTTCTGCATTAAAATAAACATTCAAAGCTTAATTTGCATGAAAAATGGGCTTAAAAAATAGATAAGTGTTAGACTTATCAAACTCCCCCAAACTTAAAGTTTTGCTTTCTGAAACGAAAAGGTGATTTCTTATCTCGAAACTGGTGGCTTTAAGGCCATATTTATGTTCATTTTTGTTTCAGCATTTGTTCCATAACAAAATAAACTTTCATTTGGGACAAGAGAATTTAATTAATTTTACTTAATCTAGCGATAATTCATAAAGGTAAACAATTTAGTTCTTGATCCTTAAGTTGTGAGTGGGTATGTGTTGGTCTTCTCTCTTAACAGATTTGCAGATTAGGTAGTCTTATTAGATGCAGTAATGAATAATGGAAGTCTCCTAAGCTTGACTTAGGTCCCATAGGCTTGTTGGTCATATCATTCTCCACTAATGTGAGCAACACCACATGGGATCAAATAGGTCTTTAAGAGCTGTAATGTGGCTTGGGAAGTGAATTATGATGTTGGTGTTTGAGTTCGGGTTTACTAAAGTGCACACACTACTTCAACATTAAGTTTCCCACTTCTCATCCTTTGTTTTTCTCTCAAAAGTCAACAAACACCCCAAAACTTGTTTAGGTGCATCTTTATTTATACTCTCCATTGGCTTTCTTTTAGCCACTTTTAAACTGTCGGAAGCTTTTGTTCTTTTCCTTTCCTGTTTAGGTTTGTTTTCATGAAACTATGTTTTACAGAAGCTTCTCAATTCATGTTGTGCCATTTTATGGTGCATATTTTTCTTCAATTTTCATCTTGATTGATCATGTATACCTTAATTTTCTTTGCTCTTTTTCCTTGTAAAAAAATCTCCCAAACTTTAAAATCCTATTATCAACTTTCACGCAACTCATATTGCAATTTAGGAAAACTAAGGGTTCTTTATTTGGAAGTCTGCAGTAAGGGATTATTAAGGCTTTACTTTGGTTTAGGACAAGTAGCATTCAACTCAAACGGTGCTAAGGTGTAAATGCTTATGCATATCTCAGGTGAGTTTGAAGGTTCTATTATTTAAGGATAGCCTAAATGTTTTGTTGATTGTGATGATACTGGATTTACTTCTTGAATAATAATCTAACAGTTCTAAGACATTTGACTAATTTATGATGGATCTCACATAAGATGTTCCTAACCAAAACATAATCAGTTTAAGGTACTAATTGACAAGTGTATGTTTCAGTTCATAGAGCTAAAATGTTCAAACAATTTTCCTTTTTTAGAATTTTCAGTTCTATCAGGCGTGTTAATTACTTAAAACTTCCTAAATCTAAAATTTTCAATCTAATAATTATTGACATCACAACACAATCTTGCATTTCAATTTTCCCTCCATCCAGGAATTTCATTAAGAGGAGAAACAAAGCTCTAAAAAACTAGGTATTGAAATTGCTAAACAAATTTGAAAACAAATAAAAATAACTCCCCCAAACTTAGAGCATGCATCATCCTGAAATAAGTAAATTAAGAACAAAAAACTCCCATGGATGATCACTTCTGCTCATTGAGTTTGGGTTGGAGTCTAGTCTTTATGTAACCCTTTCAACAAAATTCAACTATTACAAACCAGAAACATAAACCAACATAAACCTAAAATAAAATTTCATATTAATTAAAAACTAAAAATAAACTAAAACATAAAAACTGAATGAAAATCCTTATTCTCTTCATTCTTGGGTTGCCTCCCAGTTGCCCGTTTTATAGTCGGCTAGACTCATTGGAAAAGTACTAGATCTTACTTTGTGCTTTCATATTTTGCGGCTAATGTAGTCACCATCCTCATCCTTCATAAGGATGAGCTCTTCCATCTCGAATAGTCAAGAAACCGACCCCAGCTCTTGATGGGGAAAAGTTGGTATTTAATTTGGATCGCCAGTGTCCCCTTGAAGGATTTTGGGTGCTTGCTTTTCAAAGTGCAGCAATGAACTCTCTATCCACCTATAGCTGCTCCTTTCTTCAACAGTCACTTGTATGCTCTGGTGGAGATTGAATTTCACTTTTTCCTTACCCACAAGGTCATTTCCCCATGTTTTACATCAATTCAAGCTTGACTTGTGGCAGTGGAAGATGTTCCTATAAATGACACTTGTGGTTCCTCTTCCATGCCCAGAGTCACAGTCTATTGATGAGTGTGAAACTCATCAATGTTTTAAGCCCATTTCACATGCTATTTTTGAGTATTTTATATTCAAATTCAGGTAAATCTTATAACATTTCCTCCAAACTTGGTTTAGGATTCTTGATGAAAAGTGATTTAGCAAGAAATGAGTAATATATTTCCAAAAGGAGAGTCAACGGTGTCTCTGACTACGTCATTGGGAAGATGGTACATGTACTATCAAAACATCAAATGGTTCAAATCACCCATGGTTGCATTCTAAATTCAAAGAGCTTTCCAACGCGACACCTCCTGCATGAATCCGAGTTAAAGCAGAAAAGTTGGGATATAAATACTCATTTTTTAGGTTTTTTAGGGCAAAGAAATGAGGTGAAACTGCTCATGGGGTTTCTCTCTCTAAAACTATCCATTTTTTCAGTTTTGTTGCAAATTTTGATTTTTAGTAAATCTTAGTTATTTTAGAGCAGATTTTTATTTGTATTGAAGATATATCAGTACTGTACTTAGAGATCCAGATTTTATTACTATAGACTTAAAGATTGAAACTCAAATACGATTTGTTCTGTCACTCCTTATCTCTTGATTTCTTTCTTCATTTTTCTGCTTGTTGCTTGGTTTGTGATGATTAGAATCTAGTAATGGAGCATTAAACACCCTCTAGGGGTGGGGATTAATTGTTGAACATTCAAATTTGTAGATTTATGGTTTATTTTGTGGGTTTAAAAACTGAATTTATACAATCAGTGTTGTTCTTGTAAAGTTTTGTTCTAAATATCAGTATTTTATACCCAAAAAAGGTATCTATGCTCTGATTTCTAGGATCCCTCTGAGTGACACAGAGATGGACTACCTGAGATCAAAAAGCAGTAACTTAGGGGTATGTTAGGCTAATATTTTTAGAACTAATGCACTCTAAACATAATTTTGATAAATCATTTGATTCTCTAACCTCTGACTTCAAGGTTCCCTTCTAAGTGATAGCAGAAGTGTGTTCCCAAGGCATAAGGACCACCTAATGATTTATCAGTTTAATATTTAGAGGTCTCATCTCAATTTGGTAGAATAATTTTGATCCCGTGTTAGCAAAGATTCTAATCAAGGAGAGAGAGAATTCTGATTGAATTGCGGACTAAGGTACCAATTGTATTGGAGAAGGCTTGTGTTACCCTGTCTATGGGGGCAAGTTGTCTTCAATCCTAAGAAATGGTTGTGAAGTATTGGTTTAGGAAAAACAACCAAATCTTAAAGGGTCGAAATCATGACTATTTAGACCCATTGACCCGGTTTAGGAATATGGTGTTCTAAATAGTGAAATGTATAGTGTCAGGAGGTATTCCAAGGCTATAATACATTGCTCTTGGACAAATCCAGCATTCAACTCGCAAATTTTATGCTTTAAAGGAAATGCAAATTGATTGTTAAATAATTATTCACATCCCTAGTGCCTCTCTTCATACATTTTAGACTTTAGTAGTTGTTTGCTTGATAGATTTTAGGATTAGTTGATTAGTTTTAAATTAGTTTTACTTTGGTTAAATTGATTTTAATTCTCATCATATTTGGTCGCCTAAATAGTGAAAAGCCCTTGTAATCAAGGTGCTCAAATTCCAATTATAGAGGGAATCTCGATCCTCCATGGGTACGATATCAAGACTTCTAGTCCACTTTATTAACGCATGACCATGCATGCGGAAAGGGGTTGAGTGTTGGTAATACTTTTCATTTCAGTTTTTTTTAGTATATTTACTTTTTAAAATCAGTTTTTGAGTATTTACCGCATTTTACTTCCTTTGGCCATATTTTCATATACATCATTTGGTCATCAACATCTATAGGGAAATTGAAATTGTCAATCTCAACCAAAACATTTTTCATCCTGAGCAGTGGATGATGCTCTTCAGCTTGCCTCCTTTCCATTATTTGCTCTTCCTCAGTAGTAGATTTATTCTCTTTCTCCTCAACCAATAGGGGTTCATGGATTTCTTCTTTCAAATTCTAAAACACCAAGTTACATTCTCTTATGTCCTCTTCCATCAAGGCATAAATCCCTTGATTATCATAAAGTTGCTGGACTTGTTCTTTATAATTGTAACTTGAGTTGACAGATTTGGGTGCTCTTTAAGTTCTTGATCAATGAGGCTGGTGAGAGCATCAATCTTCTTCTCAAGTGTAAATAGGTTCTTATCAACTGATAGACTGTTCATTGTTGCACAACACCTTTACAAATAAATAAAAATTAAAAAGAAAAACATTACAAGAAAAGTAAACAAAATTTGAATAAAACAAAAATTAAAATACAATGTTCAAATTAGCAGTTTCCTCTTTGGTTGGAATATTGATCTATAAACCTCTTGCTTCGATCCCCGGAAACGGTGCCAAAAACTTGATTGACCCGATTTGGTATATGGACCATAATCTGACTGTTTTCTTGTTTAGCTTCACTGAAATACCCAACAACAGTGCTATCCAAAAATTTTTCACTTGTTTTGCTGAAACCCTGCTTGCTAGTTTTCTCTATGTGAAATACGATTAAAATGCGGTTGGTTTTAAATAAATCGCTACAAGTGCAATTCATTACAAGTAATAAAGTAGGACCTTCAAGTCGGATATCGTACCCATAAAAATCGATAAGAAAATCTATGAATCTATACCCCTACTACTCCAAGGTCATCACTATTTGAACTTCTAGATTTGCAAATCAAAACTAAAATCGCAATAAAATAAATGTAGTTTAAAACAAAAAGAAATCAAAGTGTTTTACTGAGAAGTAATAAGTATTGGGAATGAGATCAGTGCTTTGACTATCAATTTGCAAATTGTTCTAAAATCAGTTCAGTTTTAGGGTTTGAATGTTGGATTTGTCCAAGAGTAAGGTAGCATAGCCTTGGATTTTCACCTAACATTACACATTTCACTCTCCAGCTTACCACAATTCTATCTCTAGTCAGTGGGTCTAAAGAGCTACTTGTAGGACTTGATCATCTTTAAGATCTGACTATTTTTCCTTCTCAGTACTTCACAGCCATTTCTTAGGACTAAAAACAGCTTGTTCCCATAGACAGGATAACACAAGCCTTCTTCAAAGTAATTGGTACCACAATCTGCAACATGGGCAGAACTCTCCCTCTCCTTGATTAGGATCTGAGCTAACTGTAAGGGTGACCAAAAGACATATACAAATTTATGACACTATTACCAAAGGACTACTATCTAATCCCCGGCAACGGCACCAAAAACTTGTAAAGGATGACCAAAATAATGTTTATGTCAAAATATGGTCAAGGGAGTGAATGTGGTAAATACTCAGCTTGATTTGAAACAAAAGTAGTATACTCAAAAACCCAAAATGAAAAGTATTACCAACACTCAGCCCCTTTAAGTGCACGGGTCATACAAGTAATAAAGTGGACTCAAATTCGGGATATCGTACCAGTGGAGGTTCTCCTAATTGAGAAATTTGATCACCTCGATTACAAGGGCTCTTCCTTTATTTAGGCGACAGTAGGATGTCGAATAAAATCAATTTAATTGAAACAAAACGTTTAAAACTAATCACAAAATCTGCAATAAACGCTACTTAATTCTAAAAGGTATGAAGAGAGTCACTAGGGATGAGATAATTATTTACAAAACTTGGTTGCATTTCCTTGAAAGCGCAACATTTGTGAGTTGAATGCTGGATTGTCAAGAAGAAATATAAGAGTATAGCTTGGATTTCTCCATACACCATACATTTCACTATCTAACACCTGTATTCCTTTTCAAGACAAATGGGTCCTAAATAGCTACTTGTAGGTGGCACTCTTTAAGATTTGATTGTTTTCTTTTTCAATACTTCACAACCACATTTCTTGGACTGGAATTCTTTATAAAACGAGGATAATGCAAGCCTTCTCCCATGTAATTGGCATCCTAGTCCTTCAAATCTAATAAAATTTTCTATCTCTCCTTGATTAGATCTTTGCTAACACGGGATCAAAGATCCTTTCCTTCGGACTAACGAGAAACCTCGATCAATTAAATTGATACATCATCCTAATTAATCTCACACCATGAGTAAATTAGTAGTCACATCAAAGTAATTTTCGAGTTCGTAATTTCAAGATATTAGTCTAACATACCTAAATTTACCGCTCTTTACTCTCGGGAATCTCCATCTCTGTGTCACTCGAGAGGGCCTGAAATGAGCAAAGTCTGACTCTTTTTGGGTATAAATACTAATATTCAAGACATTATTATATGAACAGTACCAATTATATAAATTCAGTATTTAAACCCACAAAATAAGCTGAAAAGCTGCAAATACGAATGTTCAACAATTAAGCCTAACCCTAGAGGGTGTTTAATGTTCCAATGCTTGAATTCCAATCATCACTAATCGAGACAAGAAGTAAGAAAATGAAGAAAGAAATCAAGAAGAAAGAAAGAAAAACCGATTCCAGGCTTAAATCTTCGCCTCAACAGTAAATAAATTGGCTCCCGAGTACAGCACCAAAATCCCTTGATAGAAATAAAATTTGTTCTAAAACTATTCTAAGATCATTAAAAATAAAAATCAATAAGAAAAACTAAAAGAAATGAGCAAAGTTTTAGAGAAAACCCATGAGAGAGAAAATCGATTTTTAGCTTCAATCTTTGTCTAAACATTAGTGAAATGCGAATCTCGATGTCTGACATCGAAAATATCTTCAATAGAAATAAAATGCGCTAAAAATAACTCACCGGATCTAAAAAGAATCAAAAATCTCTGAGAAAAAAAGCTGGGAAAAATGGAGGCGAGTCTCGAAACCCATGAAGGCTCTCAATCTTCAGCCTCTTTACCTAAAAAGCAGTATATATATGGTTCTAGGGTGAAATGGGCTTGAGTGGGTCAAAATATCGAATTTTACGGCCTTTTGGGATTGCAGCGTTTACGGGTCGCGACACGGGTTTTTACGTGTGACACCATTCTGTCGCGACATTCTCTGCGACATACTCTCCTGGTCGCGACATACTCTCTTGGTCGCGACATACTTTTCCTATGACAACCTGTTTTCTTATCCAACATCGGGGCCATAACTTCTTCATTTTAACTCGGATTTGGGCGTGTGAGTACTCGTTGGAAAGATCTTTGAATGTAGAATGCAACCATGAGGGAATTTGAACCATTTGTTGTTCCAGATGGTACAGAAAAATTAATCTTCCCAGTAGCGCGCTGTGTGACTCTCGATTGACTCTTCTTTTGGAAATATATTACTCATTTCTTGCCAAATCACTTGTATAAATCAAACTAATCTCCCCATAAGCAAGTTTAGAAGGAAATTTTATGAGTTTACATGAATATGGATATTAAATGCCACAGCTTAGCATGTGAATGAACTCAAAACATGAATGAGTTTTTGCACTCAATCAAACACCCTGAAACTTGAAGTTTTGCTTGTCCTCAACAAAAGAAAAAAAAAAAAAGTTGCTTGTCCACCCAAGCAATGGAAGAGAAAAGTTCATTTCACCCTTTTATTTAACCAAAACTGAGTAATTAAGCTTTGCAAGGGTATGTGATATGTGTCTCAAAATTACCCTTACAAGGAATATAGAGAATATGATCAAGATAATTTATTCATTTTATTAGTGAATTAATCTCATAATAGAAAATTTTAGATCATGGTTCTCACTAGTGTGTGTGTGTGTGTGGTCTTCCTCTATCCAAACAATTGCAAGCTAGATGAGTTTATGAGAATTGAGATAAGTACGCGGATCTCCTAAGATAATTTATTTAGGTTCCATGAAGCATTTGTTCTTATCACTCTCCACTAATGTAGGCACACACAGCTCTCAAGATCCAGTAGGTCTTTATAAGCTTGTAATGTAAGGCTTGGAGTAGGGGTAGTTAAGTAGTCATTTTAGCATCTCAAAACTTACCCAAACATACATATTTTCTGCATTGACAGCTCACCTCCGTCACAGTTTTACCATCGGCATAGTGACACTCTCAAACACCCCAATTTGTTTAGGTGCATCCTTCCCGCCTCCTCATATCACTTTCTGCACAAATTCTGCATTCTTTCAGCAAACACCAAAAACCTTTTCTTTAAGACAAGGTTATTAGAGTGGTGCAATGTCAAAACCACATAAGCTTTCTACCAGCCCTTGCGAGCTTTAAATCAATGGCTCTAGACCGGTGTATAGGGTACTAGGTGTTGAGACACCCCTTAGGATTTACTTGCTCTAGGGAAGGAAGGCTACGAGGCTAGACTCACTCCTCCTTGACTTTTTATTGTATTTTTTGCTTCTTTTACACTTGATATTTTTTCTGTTTTTTTTTTTTTGACAACCTCTTTTGATTTTCAACTTAACTCATTTCAACGATTTGGGTTATTTTTCAATGGAAAATAACTCCCCCCAGCTGCTCATACATTTCTCAATTATGTTCAAATCCTCATGTTATGGGTGAGTTTGGTTCTTTATTGAGGGATAGTGATGTATATGAAGGTTATTAGCTTCAAACTTGGTTTTTTTTTTTTATAAACATAATTTAAGGCTCTTTTAAGGCATTTCAAACATTTTGGTACTAGAGGAATATGCATATGCATATTAATAGGGTTAACGAAGGCACAATCTTTCCAAGGATGGCCTATATCATTTCTCCAGTGTTGTATTTGCCTAGGATTTCGCCTCAAGCGATAATAGAACAAGTTCTAGAACCTATGGAGATCAAAAATTAGATGGATTCTATAAGCCTTCTCTAACTTGAAGCAAAAGCGCTTTTCAAGGGTACTTAGTGACACGTGCATGGATTTTGAGAGCCAATGACTAAATAGCCTATTAAAGAGATAACTCATTAGCGCATTAAGTCCTATTATCTCTAATATTGTCCATATTCCAAGGAGTTCATTTATGGTTCTTATTGACATCACAATAACTCCAAACAAAACTCAATTAACTCAATAAACTCTAACTAAAAAATATATACCAAACTAAGATGTATGATGTAAAGTTAGGAAGCATCAAACAAAGTCATTATCAAAAAAAAGCACAGAAAAATTTCATCCTCAAAGTTGTCATTTGCAACATGTGAGGTGTGACATGATAAACTAATGAAATAAACACCCCCAAACTCTGAGATGAACATTGTCCTACATGTCTAACAATGAGCAAAAGAAGCAATAAAGTAAAGGGTAATAAGAGAGTTGGGAAAAGTGAACTCCCCTTTGTAGTCTTGGCCACTTTGAATAGGAACCTTGATGATTTTCAGACATTGACATTGGTGTACTACCCCTTGATACACTCTTTTGCTTCTTTGGAGTCATGAAAGTGGCTTTTTTTCTTAAACACTTGGTGTGCACCAACTTCCCTTCACCTCAAATGAGTGAGTTTTGATTCTTCAAAACCTCCTTCCAATATATGCAAATCTCACTTCACAATCAACAATGATCAAAGAACCCAAAAACAAACAATAAGCACAAAACTTTTCTTCCATTGCTTAACTCCTCTTTGATGCTTGGAATGATGGATATCAGAAGAATTGGGGTTCAACAAAGGTAAGTTTGTGGGTTTGTGATGGGATACTGAAACTTGAAGATGATGAAAGATGGATTGGGGAGGAATGTGATTTAGGATTTGAGTGGATGGGAGAAGAATTTGAGAGAGAGTGGTTAGAAGTTACAAGGGGTTGGAGGGAAAGAGTATGGCAGAGATAGAGTATAAAATGGAAAGAAGAAAAATGGGTTTAAAGTTCAAAAGCCTCTTGTTTTCGTGACTATGGTCTTGAGTCCAAGTCGGCAATTCTGCTTTCAGCGCCCCTGTTTTTTATCCAACTTGTTGTACTCATATCTCCCTTCATTTTAGCTTCGAATTGGATGTGTAAGGACTGGTGAAAGCTCTTTCAATGTAGAATGTGCTCATGGGATGAGGTGAACCATTTGGAGCCTCAATCAGCTAGAGAAAAATCAGAATGTTCAATGCTGTCGGTGTGATGATTTCTTGACTCCTTAGGTTCTCCTTGCTTTGTCTCTTGCCCATATCACTTGCTATCCTTCAAAAGTCCTTCATGCTTATATATTCTCTCAAAATTCCTCCAATAGCAACCCTTAATGCTTTCATTCATGCTTAAACTCACCTCTTGTCTTCAATTCTCCTCAAGCATGATCATGACCTTGCTTTATATTTAGTTCAATTTGGTTCTTTTCTGTCTCAAAACTTTGAAATTCGATGAACAACCTCCACTCTATTTTTCACACTTCAAGCATTATAATTACATCCAATCACTTTCCAGCTTCTTGCCTTCACTCTTGCAAACTAGTCATGACAACATGTTGAGCTTCAAACTTATCTTATTCTGGCTTACTAACAACAAAAGTTAAAACAACTGCTTGGAATTTTCATCACATTAAAAGAAAAACAGCAACAAATAAAATAACTAAAAGTAAATAAAAGAGAATGGATAGAATCCTTATTACTTAGCCAGTTTCTCCCAAGAAGCTGCTCCGTTTTAGAGTTCGACTACTCATTGGAAAAGTCTTGGATGCTTCCATTTGACCAATCATTACGTCTTGGAAGCACTTCCTCTTCCATAACCTATTGGCTCAGGATGTTTTCTTTCAGACTTTGAAGAGGGGAAAGAGGCATCAAAATCCTTTAATTATGGCTGGTGGTTCAACTACAATTTCTTCAAAACAGCCCCCTCTTTGTGATGTAGATGTAAACACATTTTATGCTTAAGGGGCTGTTCAAACACTATGCCAGCACAGTTGAGCAATTTGGAATTTTACGCACATGGCTCTTTCTTTCGATCAAAGGTAATGGTTGAAGAAGATTGAACTTTGCTTTCTCCTCACCCTGAGCAAAATTGAGCTCCCCCTTATTGATGTCAATCCATGCTTGGCTTAGGAAAGAAGTAGGTCTTCTGATATATAGAATTTTGTAGATCCCCTTGATACCCCAGTCACAAAATCCATGGGAAGGTAAATGTCAATCACTTCACCAAAATGTTTTCAATAGCCATTACTTGACTTACTGCTGGAAATTTCAGTTTGTCCAATAGCTGACTCTTCATCATGTAGTTGTTTAGGAGTGCTTTGTTCTCAATTTCAGCTCATTTTACCTTCTTCCCACAGTTTCGAGGATGGAGATTTACGCACCTTTGCTCGAGAATATTAATGCATTCATTGGGATTTGTAAAGTGTTATAGGAGAGGTCCTAGAGGAATTTCCTTGAATGCTTGGACCAAGTGTCTGTTGACTTCATTTTCAATCTAGCACTAGTGTTGACTTGAGGCATCATCTGGAAATTTCTGCTCATGAAGATTAATCATCTTCTTGTTCCCTTCCATGTCGAGAAAAATCTGCTCCTTAACGGGGAGACAACTCTTCTTCCTCTTGAAATATTGAAGTTGAACTCCTTTGATAGGCAATACTACTTGTTCCATGAGTGAGTCATTAATGAATTCTTTGGTGGTTATGAAGAAGTAGTTCAAGCTTGGCTCTGTAGGAGGCAAATCTATCTTCTGAATGTTCCTCCATAAGTACCAACAAATAAGAAGAAAAACAAAGAAAATAAAGTACAAAATACTAATAAAAAAATTAACTAAGAAACAAATCACAACCAAAAAGATAAAAATAAAAATAAAATTGCCTAAATTAGCAAATTACCCGTTCTTCAAAATGTCAACTTCCAATGAGAGAAAGTGAAGCCGCCTTGATCCACAGCACGAGCGCGAAAACATGAGACCCGAAAAGACATATACAAATTTATGACACTATTACCCAAAGGACTGTGTCTAATCCCGGCACTTGGCGCAAAACTTGTAAAGACCAAAGACATATACAAATTTATGACACACTATTAACCAAAAGGACTATTGTCTAATCCGTGTGGCCTCAAAAACTTGTAAGGGTGACCCAGACATATACAAATTTATGACCCTATTGCAAGGACTATTGTCTAATCCCGACAACAGCGCGAAAAACTTTTTATGAGATGACCAAATAATGTTTATGTGAGAAAATATGGTCAAGGAGTGAATGTGGTAAATACTCAAAAGCGATTTGAAACAAAAGTAAGTATACTGAAAACTAAAATGAAAAGTATTACCAACACTCGGCCCCTTTCATGAAGTGGATCTTACAAGTAATAAAGTGGACTCTAGGAGTCTAGATATCGTATCCACGAGGATTGGAGGTTCTCTCTGAAATTAAGAATTTGATCCACCCAAATTCTGAGGGCTCACTATTTAGGCGACCAAGTAGGATGTCGAATAAATCAATTTAGTGAAACAAAGCGATTTAAAACTAATCCCTAAAAATCTACCAAATAAACAACTGTAATTCTAAAGGTATGAAGAAAGTCACTAGGGATGAGATGATGTTATAAAGCAGTTTGCATTTCCTTGAAAGCACAACATTTGTGGATTGAATCTTGGATTTGTCAAAAACAATGTGGTATTATAGCTTGGATTTCTCCATACACCATACATTTCACTATCTAACACACACCATATTCTTTTCAAGACAAATGGGTCTAAATAGCTACTTGTAAAATTTGGCACTCTTTAAGATTTGGTATTTTAACTTTTCAATACTTCTGACCATTTCTTAGGACTGAAGAATTCTTGCCCCCATAGACAGGATAATGCAAGCCTTCTCCAATGTAATTGGTATCTAGTCCTTCAAATCTAATAAAATTTTCTATCTCCTTGATTAGATCTTTGCTAACACGGGATCAAGATCCTTTCATCAGACTAAGGAGAAACCTTTGATCAATTAAATTGATACATCATCTAATTAATCCTCACACCATGAGTAAATTAGTGATCTGTCAAAGTAATTTTTCAGAGTTCATTAGTTCTAAGATATTAGTCTAACATACCCCTAAGTTACCGCTCTTTACTCTCAGGAATCTCCATCTCAGTGTCACTTAGAGGGCCTCCTGGAAATCAGAGCAAAGATATGACTCTTTTGGGTATAAGCTACTAATATTCGAACAATTCATTATATGAGCGGTACAATTATATAAATTCGGTATTTAAACCCACAAAATAGCGAAAAACTACCAAATCTGAATGTTCAACAATTAAACCCAACCCTAGGGTGTTTAATGTTCCATTACTGAATTCTGTGTCACTAATCAAGACAAAAAGTAGAAAATGAAGAAGAAATCAAGAGAAAGAAGAGAAAAACCCAGATTTGGGCTTAAATCTTCGCCTCAAAAGTAAATAAATTGAATATCTGAGTACAGCACCAAAATCCCTTCAATAGAAATAAAAATATGTTCTAAAACTATTCTAAGATCTATTAAAAATCAAAATCTACAGCAAAAACTAAGAAAATTGGCAGTTTAGAGAGAGAAAACCCATGAGAGAGAGAAAATCCAGATTTTTAGCTTCAATCTTTGTCTAAACATTAGTGAAATCTGAATCTCTGATGTACAGCATCGAAAATATCTAATAGAAATAAAATGCGCACAAAAATAACTCTCAGATAAAAGAATCAAAATCTGGAAAAATTTGGAAAAATGGGCAGTCAGAGAGAGAAACTACATGAGGCTCTCGATCTTCCACTTGTCTCTTTACCTAAAAAACGCAGTATATATATGGTCGCAGGGTGAAATGGGCTTGGGGAGTAGGTCAAAATATCAATTTTCAGCCTTTTGGGTTGCAGCGTTTACAGTTGCGACACGGGTTTTACGTCGCGACCCCATTTCTGTCGCGACATACTGCGCAGCATACTCTCTGGTCGCGACATACTTTCTAACGACAACTGTTTCTTATCCAACATCGGGGCCATAACTTCTTCATTTAACTCGGATTTGGGCGTGTGAGCACTCGTTGGAAAGCTCTTTGAATGTAGAATGTAACCATGAGGAAATTTGAACCATTTGATGTTCCAGATGGTACAGAAAAATTCATCTTCCCGGTGGCGCGGTGTGAGACACCCGGTTGACTTTTATTTTGGAAATATATTGCTCATTCTTGCCAAATCACTTGCTTTCATCAATAATCCTACAAAACCAAGTTTAGAGGAAATTTTATGAGTTTTGCATATGGATATGGATATTAAATGCACAAAATAGCATGTGAAATGAACTCAAAACATAGATGAGTTTTGCACTCATCACTAACACGAGATCAAGATTGTTCTGTCGAACTGAGATGACACCTCTAAACATTAAACTGATAACTCAGTAGGTGATCCTTTTGCCTCGGGAACATACTTCTGTTGTCACCCAAAAGGGAACCTTGAATGCAGAGGTTCGAACAATCACATAATGATTTATTGGAGTGATGACTTAGAGTATATTAGTTCTAAATATATCAGTCTAGAATACCCCAAGTTACTGCTCGTGTGATCTCAAGAATCTCCATCTCTGTGTCACTCAAAGGGCCTCTTGGAAATCAGAACACAAATACAAATCTATTATGGGTATAATGTCTTGATATCAAGAACTATTCACTATATGAACAATACTGATTAAATCAATCCAATTCTCAAAACCCAATACAACATTTAACTTAATGCAAAATAACAATCAAACACCAAATCCCTTCCCAGCAAGAGCTTAGCCTTCCATCACTGGTTCACAGATGACAATGAGTTGATCAAACAAATTCATTGAAGCTATAAACAAAAAACTGAAGATAAAGGATTCCATAAATAAATTCTATAAAACCTTGAAGTTCAGACAAAAAATGGAACTAAATATTCATTAAATCTCAACTCAATATTACAACTCAGATCAATTATTCCAGTTCTAAGAAAATAAAAAAATCAGAAGAAAAAAAAAAAAAAAAAAACAAAAAAACTACCGTGTCCTCCTAAAATGGCAGCTCTTTAGCCGTTCTCTGCTTCCTTCCTTATCCTCAATCCCCCTTTTCTCAATGCCCTAAATATTTTTATTTATAGGCTCTTTAAATACCGGGTCAGAATTCCAGGCTGATTTCGTGGGTTTCTGTGCAAGCCCAATGATTGTCTTTGTCGCGACATTGTTAGTCTATGTCGCGACATAACAGTTTCCTTCTTTGGCTTCTGGATTTATCATGGCTTTGTTGTAATATTGCAACTAGCATCCTCTTATGTCTTTGTCGTGAAAAAGTTTGTAAATAGTAAACATATCCTACTTACTTATCTTTGGTGATTTCTGGAGATTTATGTCGCGACATTAGAAAACTTTGTCATGACAAACTTTCTTTCTACTGCCCTTTGTTATGTCACGACACAGATGTTCTAGGTCGCGACATTTTTCCAGCTTTTCTTCAAGAGCACATCTGCTTTAACTGGCTGCGACATACTTGACAACGTCACAACAAACTTCATGTCATGACATAGTTTATAAATGTCGCGACATTGTTTACTGCCTTTAACTTGGTTTTATGTCCGACATAAATTTTAAATGTTGCGACATACTTTCACTACCTTTTGTCTTGCATTGTATCACGACATAGTCTTAGATTATCACGATAAAGTCTTTCTACTTTCTTCACAAAATATGTCGTGAAACAACTGTGAAATGTCGCATCGATGCAATTATTCTTCTAAAGCGGTCTTCATGTGTCTTGACATAATTCAAAAATATCGTGACATTTTGTAGTTCTCTTCGAGGGCTCTTCTTAGCCCCTATTATTTGCGACAAAGTTTATCATTATCATGACTAATTTTAAGTAGAATTCGAGGCTTTTTCTTGATGTTGTCACGACAAAGTTTCGTTGTCACGTAAAGTTGATTGTCTTAGCCTAATACTGTGTCGCGACAAACAGTAAAATGTTGTGACAAAATTTTTTTGTTTACAAGGGAATTTTGCCAATTCTTTGTTGCGACAGAGAATTTGTTGTTGCAACAATTCTCTGGCCATAGCTCAATCTGCTGTTGCTCTCATTTTTAAGTCAAAATTGTTGATTTTCTTACTCTCTTTACTTCTTTCCTCTAAATTTCTGCAAAACATATATTTGGGTGAAGACTCCATATTTCTGCATTAAAATAAACATTCAAAGCTTAATTTGCATAAAAAAATGGGCTTAAGAAAATAGATAAGTTTTAGACTTATCACTAAGCAAAGAGGCGGAAACCATAAAGAATACTCCCCTGCCAGTGGTGAAGGACTCTTAGGCGTGAGGTGTCGAGCCTGTGAATAAATGTGCATTTCCTTTCTAACCAGACATTTCGACCCAAAACGAAACAAGATCAAAACTAACCTCAAAGCCAACTCAACCACCCAAAAACACATTTATGGGAAGAGTTAGGGTTTTTCCTAACCTTGCATTATCTTGAAAGCTTCAACCTACCTTCCTTTTTCTTCATTTTCTTCTCTTCTTCCTTTTCTTCCTTTTCTTCCTTTTCTCCCTTTTCTCCCTTTTCTCCTCTTTACATGAACAAATAGAGCCCCAAACAAAAGGAGAAAAGGAAACCAAAAAGCGGTTCTTCTCCACTACGGATTACTAAGGTCTCGAGTACAGCAAATGAAGAACTCCTCTTGTTAGAAGACAATTTGTTGTCTTCTAGTTATTGCCCTCAAAGTTTTCCCTCTTTCATTTTAGTCCTTCCTCTTTATTCTATTTGTAACTCCACTTAGCAAAATTATACCACGCTTACCAGCCTTTAACTTAATGTCCCTTAAGTCCCTAATTTGACAATTTACCAATATCCTCTTTACTTCTTTAATAAATCCGGTTATATCCTTGTTCACACTTAACTATTAAATTTCCGAAAAACACAAATTTGATTTCTATTATACCGTAAACATGTCATAAAACTACTAGGGTATAATTTGGGGTGTTACATTGTCCCTTTTTGTTGAATACCTTTAATCAAAACCCTTGTTTACCTTAACAATTTGATTTCAATGCCAATATCTTGTGGATACATGTAGTGTGAATTTGGAAGTTGGTTGAAGAGGGTGTGCTTAATTGTGAACAAAGGAGGTTTTGGGGTGGAAAAAGGAAGAAAAAAGTAGAAAAAGCAAAAAATGAAAGAATAAAGAAAGGAGGGGTAAGTTTGGCCTCGTAGCCTTCCTACCTTGAGCGAGTAAGTTCGTAGGGGTGTTCTACACCTAGTCAAATGGTCTAGAAGTTACCTAAAGCTCATTACATGGGATAGGTAGAAATCTTAAAGGGGTTGAACATTGCACTACTCTGTGCCTTGTAATATGAAATATAAATCTCTTAGTGTTCTTGTGAGGATGGTGAAAATCATGCAAGTTTGGGGGAGCTATGAGATAAAAAGATACAATAAGATAAGTTTGGGGGGAAAGCTTAGGAGGCCAATTAAAAATAAGGCAATATGCAAAAGGATGAACAATTAGTGGAGAAAAAGAAGAAGGAAAATATGTATTTTTTGGGTGAACTAAAGCCTAAATGACTTATTCTGTAACACCCCAAAAATACCATAGAATTTTTATAATAATGTTATTATATATTCTGGGTATGAATTGAGCCTAACTTGGGTTTTTTCAAGAAAAATGATAAATTGTTAAATAGTGAAATGTGAAATGAATATGTGAGTATATGATTAAATATTATATGCTAAAATGAGAAATTGATTCAACCCAAAAATAAACCCAGGTGAAAAATGGCAAATTTGGAACTTTGTAAAATAGGACTTAAGGGTCAAGAATAGAATAAGCTTAAATGCTAAAGTGAATTAAATGATAAATGAAAATGAAATTAAGACCGAAAAGGAGAAAAAATGAGAAATGGAACATTATTATGCTTGAGCATGGCCTTACATAAAATGAAGAATAAGACCAACGTGGTCTTAGAAGAGGCACATTTGTGAATATTGGGCAAAATGTGTGTTTGAGCAAAGTGAGAGAAAGGAAGAAAAGCTAGAGGCGAGTGAGAAAGATCAAGATTGTTGGTGTGATTTCTTCCTTTCTTATTTACGAGTGATCAAGCATCTTGGGGTGAAGAAAGATTCAAAGGATTTAAGGTAAGAACCCAGAAGCCTAGATTTCTTTAAATGAAGTTTGGGTTAGAAAAACCTAATCCATCCATGGGTTTTGCTTTCATGGTTGGTTTAGGATGACTTTAGAATGTTGGGAGTGATTCCATGTTTTGTTTTTAGATTTTAAGGATTTTGGGAGTTGAGTCAGAACATAAACAGTAGACTGTTGATGGATATTGCCGCGTGTTGGTGAGACGAATCAACACCTGGATGTATCATGACATAACAGCGACTTAGCCACAACGAAGGCCTATGCCGCGACGTAGCTACTATATACCGTGAACAAATTTCGGATTTTTGTTTCCGAACACCTCGTATTCGTACACCGATAGTTTATAGACCCTAATACATGATTAATGGGAGTTCAAATAAGGATAAAACTAAATGAAAAATGTATCGTACCTCGCCACCTCGGCGAGTTCGTCTTTGGGTAGACTTAGTGTCTTAACCCAAAACCATTAACGAAGATAAATTTTTCATTCACTAAAAATGTTTAATAATTGTTTATCCACTAAGAGTGGCGTAATTGTATTTGACTAGGGACGGGTGAGGATCACCTAACCTAGGACTGAGATCGAAGGGAAGGAAACGAGAGCCGACAGCTTTTGTTTGTTCACTAACCCTCTATACTTATTTCAAGTGTTTTGGTAGTATACCAAATAAATCTGAAATGATTATATGGAATGAGTATATCTTTGAAATGATATTTTGAAAGTGCATATGGATTTGAAAATGTGATATTTGAAATGTCTGACAATTAATTGTATGTGAGTGATCAATTGAGTTGCAAACAAATTGGTCAATTCTTGACATCTTGAATTGAATCGATATCTTGACATTAACATAAGCGGGATTCTAGCCAAATCGTCATGAAGGCAACCTGAAATTGTCCAATGTCCCACTTGGCGGGATGCACTAATCGGCATCCGTCATGATGGCGTATGACATTTTAAATGACCACATGTCGGGATGCACCAATCGGCATCCATCATGACGGGAGACCGAAATTGTTAAATGTGTAAGCACTTTACCAAATGACGAAAAGGACGGGATTCATGGAACGGAATCCGTCATGAATGTGAATTGTATAGTCAAAGTGAAATAACAAACTTTGACGAGTGTAAATGGGATTTGTAAACTAAACACATCTTTACGAGTGTATGTTTGAATCTCATGAATTGAAATGTTGAATGAATTGTTGCATACGAAAATGCATATTTTGATATGATCAATGATTCGTAAAGTGAAAGCATGTGAAAAATAGAAGCATGAGTATAGTTTGATATAAAGGCATAGTTTTATGATAAATGCATGTCATGTTAAACTGAAAATTGGAATAGAACTGTATAGAACCACTAAGCATGAAAATGCTAAGCGTGTAGTTTTTATCTATGCGTAGGTTTCGAGTAAATAGGAACAAAGGCAAGATCAAGAAGCATAGAGTCATAGAAAAAGTTGCAACGTATAAGTTTATACCCCGTCCTTATCATATCATTCCTTTTTTGAGATATCACGACATTTTATGAACAAAAGAGTTAAATTGAACCATTGTTTGTATATCATTTTGTACTGGCCGTGATAGCCATTTGTAAACGAATTGTATAAGAGTAAATGTTTTTGGGACTACCATTTGAAATGCTTCCACGTAATTGAAAACCCTAAAACGAAATGACAAATAAAATGTTTTGATAAGATAAATGAATACGGTTGGAGTAAAGCAGGCTTGGTTCGGATCGTACGCCGGGTCGGGCGAGAGATCGAGAATCGCGAAACATTTACAAAAAAACGAAACTAACCAAATGGAAAGTAAATAAAAAGATTAAGCGAGCATCCTGGGCCGGTTCCGGATCCGCCAATCAGTTGGATGAGGAAGAGGAACATACATATTCAACTACCTTTACCTAAGCCATACATTACGTTATATAAGATTTATTAGTCTAAGGATTGTAGATAGCCTACATTAGTGAAGAGTGATATGCAGAACAAGCCTATGGAGTCTTACACTCACCATGTCAAATGAAGTCCCCATTCACTCGAGACTCATCTAATTTCACCCTTTACAATTGACCAAGAGGGGAAGACTACACACACACTTGAGAACTTTGGTTTAGGTTGTTCAACTTATGATCAATCTATTATTTTTTTAAAAGGCTATCTCAAAGTTTTCTTTGTGTTGTATGAAGGTTAAATCCTTGAGGCAATTATCATTAATTATCTCAATTTCATGTTCAATATGTCTGTTAATTTTGAATAAGGAATATGAGTTATTTATTTGCTTGAGGACAAGCAAAATGTCAAGTTTAAGTGTTGATAGGTGTGAATCATACTAGCATTTATAGCGTGTTTTCCATGTGTTTATGTAACCTAAATGCTAGATTCACAACTATATTCCTAAAGATTACACTAATACCCCATTTGCTTATGTTTCGTAGGATTAAAATGAAAATTAAGCAAGGAAAGAGCAAAAAGCTAAGAAGGAAGAACCTATTGTTCGAAGCATTGGTTCTCCATGGCGAGGATTGCGAGGCGAAAGGCGGCCCCATTTGCGGGAAGGAGCGACTTTGCTGTAAGCTAAGCGAGCAAAGATGAGGCCTCGAGTCGATGAAAAGGCAAAGTCATCTATTTTTAGTCCATTTTCTGTTTGATTTTAATGTAAAAGGAATAGTGAGATGCGAAATGAAACTCAGTAAATTTGTTATTTGCGGGTATAAAGAAAGAAGAAAATGCGATTGGAAAAATACGACAGCGCGAGTAAAAATGCGGAAAATAGCCGAGTAAATGAAAGCAACTGGTTAGTGTGTGCGGGTTTGGGGTTGCACGGTCCGGTATGAGTCGCGACATCGAGGAAAGTGAAGGAATTTTAATGCGGTCGCTGACGGGATCTGGAATGGCGGGTGAAGCGAGAAGACTTAAGTTGATGTCGCGACATCCTAAGACATCAGTTGAAGACTGCAGATGACTTAAGCTGAGGTCGCGACATAAGGAACACCAGTCCAAAGCTGCAGAGCCATAAAAGTGATAATGCGACAAAGTTGATCTTCGCGACATCGGAACTGCTGATTGAGATTTTGTGGAGTATAGAGTGATGTCGCGACAAAGGAACTGATGTCGCGCGACAACGAAACCATCAAGTGAAAACTCAGGCCGCTGATATTCAGCGACGTGAAGATTGATGTCGCGACACCAAAAGCGTCGATTGAAGCTTGTAAGTTCCCTTGGCGATGTACAGCGACGAGAGATTAATGTCGCGGCAAACGCGGCGCGACCGATTGAAGGCTGCGAAACACGTAGAGATATTTGTCGTGACAAGGGTGATGCCGCGACATCACGATCAACGATTGAAAGAAACAAGTGGTAACAAGATTGAAGTATGCAGTGATCAGTTGATGTCACGACAATAGGCTGTTGTCGCAACATCAGAAAACTCAGTTGAAAGTTACAAGAACATTGGCATTGTCGCGACAAAAGATTGATATCAGCGACATCGAACTCATCGATTGAAACACACGCAAAGGCATGAAGTGATAACCAGCGATAAAGGGATGCGATGTCGCGACATCCAAGCGTTCAGTCAAAAGCTACAGAAGGTGAGGCTGATGTCAGCGACAAAGACATCTTGATGTCAGCGACATCGGGAGAACCACTATTGAAGCACAACGAGGTATAAAATTGATAATAAACCACAAAGGGGCCCAGGGTGCGACATCAGGAAGACATCAGAACATCAGTTCAAGGCTACGCATGGACTTAAGATTTGATGTCGTGAAGCGTGAATCGGTCGACATGGATGATGTCAGCGACGAGGGATTAAATCGCGACTGAACATTAACATGGGCGGTCAGCGGAAATCCTGAAGCGCATTGGGATTAGGGCCCACGGCGAAACCCTATAAATGCGCGGCTACCTGGCTCATAGCGGTAGCTTGGCGGCGACCTGACGAGTTAGGTCGATTTATCCTTTTAGTTTCGTTTTATTTTAAAGCTGGATGTTATCTTTTGACGGAAATTTCGAGATGCGAGAATTCGATTCTTTTTAATTCTTACGGAATGTTTGAAGTTGGACAAAATTTACGGAATTCGGCTCCTCAGTTTCATAATCGTTATTCTGCGATCGGAGGAATGCACGTAGTGTGTAATTGATAATTGAGAACCCGACTTCCATTAAGTGAATCTTGTGTAAGAAATTATCTTTCCTGTAGTTGTTTCCAGCAAATTGCGAATATCAGTTTATGAATTTACTTTCGGTTATGGGTTTTATGTTTTTGATCTGAATATCAGTTTCTTATACCATTATTAAGAATTGCTTCATTGCTACGATTTAAGAAAGGTCCTTTGAGTGACACAGAGATGACAATCCTGGGAGTTATGAACATTTCTTTGAAGGTATATTAACATGCTATTAGAGATCTAATGAGCTTTGTGAGTATACTTGATAAATCCTCTTCTCACTTGAAATCAAGAATGAGTTGAATGAGTTATCAATTTAAACAAGTAGAGAGTTCACCTCAATTCGAATAGTGAAGCCAATCCCGTGTTAGTGAGATCTGTAATCAAGGAGAGGGTGATCTGTTAATTTTGAGGAAAAGTAACCTGAAAGTTGTATATCCTTGCTTGGCCAAATAACTTAGGAGCTAAGGTTCTGATCCATAAAATGGGTATGAAGTATTGCAAAAGAAAAATACCCGAATTAGAAGTCCTGTTAAAGAAGTAGTTATCTCATTCCTGTATTCGAGGATCGGGTAAAAATTAGATAATGAATGAAGTGTGGAGAGAGATCCGTATCTTACTAAACGCATGAAGCGGATTTTAAAACACAAATACAAGCAAATTAAGTGTTAACAAGATGGTACTTCACAATAGCATTGATCTTAATGTGTACTCAGCGATAATTACTAGTTTCCATTTATTTTCTTAACTATTAGATTTATTCATTATTCTTTAGATTCGGATTTATTCGATTGTTCATTCTTTTTTATTTATATACTTGTATAATTCCTGACTGTGGCTGAACACAATGTCATTTATAGTCAATAGTATGGAGCTTGAGTGGTCGAGGGTAGTTGATCTAAATTCTTGAGATCTACGTGGGATCGATATACGGATAATCAATTTATTACTTGTCGACTTTGTGCACTTGTAGTATGTTAGGCCAAGCTTGATATTGAAATGATTTACTCTAGGAATGTTTTGGTCCGATTGACAGTTTTATGGCGCGGATTCTTGGGGATGAAAGAATTCGATGTCGATATTCGACGAAAGGAAGGAATTTTAATTTGGACATTTTGAAGAAAAGAACAAAACAAACTTTTCGTGATGATTATTTTGTATAACGCTATGAAACCTATTAAAATATTTGTTGACTAATCACAGTAATGTAAGTGTGTTTTGATTTCGAGGACAAAAATTTAATGCATAGGAAATGAATACTTGATCGATTCGGTGACACAGAATGAAGAGGACCTCAAACTTGAAGATAAAGAAATGAAAACTCAACCATAGCGGGCAGAAGCGGGATAGGATGAAGTACATATAGAAGCTAGAAGACCTCGATCGCTGATACAATGGAGGACTTGGAGACAGTGCTCTGAGGATGAATACTTTCGTAATCAGACGACTGGAGTGCTAATAATTTTGAGCTGAAGCAGTGCGATTACAATGGATCCAGCGGCATCGGTTCTTGGTCATCCAGCTGAATGAAGCGAGCACTTGGGAAGGAATTTCTCGGGATGGTTGTCAATTGAGATTGAATGGGGTGGACAGTATCAAGCGCATCTATTCCCATTTCTCTGAGATACAGCGGCTACATGAGTATGAATCCTTACCATATGGATTCTGTTGATACTTGGGAGAGTTAGTAGAAACTATGGTAGATTCTTTCCCAGCCCTACGTACGAAAGAAGGAGGGAAATCATTGTGTGTTAAACGGGGAAGATGAAAGCTGTGGCAGGAAAGATTCAAGCGGTTATGAAGATGTCAATGCATGGATCGTCGAAGACTCGGATGGACATTGTATATCATGCCTTGAATGATAACCTCCAAGGGATCATTTATGCTTCATGTTGTGGGCGTTCACTTAAAGAAATCTTGAAGAATACAGCGATTGAGACCACCATAATAAATGTAACATGAAAACTCCTTCTGAGCTTTCAAAGGAAGCAAGGGAGGAAAGGGGATCATGGAGCTGAGCAAGATGACAGCCATGGAGGCCAAGTTGGATGCCATTATGCCTGGGTTGGACAACGAGAAAGAAAGACACACACTTTGCTCATGAAATAGAACAGTGAAGAAGAGTTATTGAAGGGAAGTGCTGAGAGAGATGGCGAAGAATAATTCTATGATCTTGAAGAAGGAGTTGGTATGCAGGTGACGAAACTATTTAAACCCAATACTAACTTTTTGCGACACACGATCGCAGCGAGAACCATGGGAGTGTTCTTATGGTGGAGGAGCTTCCTGAGCTGAGCATGGACGAACCCTCCACGGGGTTATCAACGACCACGAGTTCAGGCAAGGAAATGAGCCTGAGAAATGAATATCGGGGTCGGAGGAGTGCCCAAATCACTGAAACAGATCTTTGCGATTCATGGGGGATAATAAGAAACTATTTAATCTCCATAGACAAAATTTTGCGAGTTGGGCTTAAGCTGCTGCCAATTCTCCGTACTCAGAATTTACTGCAATGCATCCACTGAAGAACCTGGAGACACAAGTGAGGCGAGTGGCCCCTAACATAAGCTGAAAGATGCCTTCCCAGTGACACGGAAGAACCCAGGCACATGGCTGTGTAGCTTAGGAGTGGGAAGGAATTAGAAGAGAGGAAAGAGAAAAGTGACAGCAGCAAAGAAGAAGGAAGCCCAGAAAGGGAAGAGGTACTGGAGAATGAAAAAGAAAGAGTAGAAAGGAAGAACATCGAGGATCAAAGCACAACGGATCCCATTTCCTGAGGCTGCGAGAAGTCGAGGATGGAGGAACGGTTGCAAGGTTCTTGAAAACTCAGAAAATTTGAAATCAGTGCTGCCTTTGAAGTGGTAACTGGAAATGCCACTGTAAAATTACGAAGGACATACTGAACAGAAAGAAAAATAGTAGAGGAAGGAATAGTGAATCTCATGCCACTTGCGGTGCGTGTCAGAACTACCATTAAAGATGAAAGACCAGGGCTTCTCGATTCCTTGTATTGTTGGAGGAATTGGAATTGGGAAGCTCCTGCGACTCGGGAGCTGAAGTATCAATTTGATGCCTCTTGCGACGCCCAGAAACTAAGTTTGGGGAGCTTACTCCCACGATTGTTACTCTTCAATGTGAATGGTCGATGAGTAAAACTTGAAAGGAGTCATTGAAGATGTCTTTGATCCTTTGTTAAGAAGTTTGTTTTCAGTAGACTTCATCATTATGGACATGGAAGAAGATTCACAAGTACCCTGCTGTGGGAAGACCATTCCTAACTCTGGGCCTTACGATTGACATGCGGGAGTTCTTACCTTGAGGTTGGAGAAGGCATTGCTTTTAACTTGATAAAAAGTATAGAAAAATATAAACGAGACAAGGAAGTTGCAATGTAGGCGATTTTGTCTATACTTCAATCGATGATAACAATGATTACTTAACACTCCGAGTTTATCAATGAAAAAGAGATGAATTCCCGGTATCTTGAAGATGTCTGATACGAATTTCCTTGATTTTCATTCTATAGAAAGCGTCATTGAGCTTGAAGCAAAACGAGAAGCGATAATGGGAATATTGAAAAGAGGAAATTCATCCAAAGAAACCAGTGCAGAAGGGTTCAGTTTTGAAAGAGTTGCCATGTCATTTTAAAGTATGCTTATAGAATTCGCAAGAAAAATCAATAATCATTTCAGCGAGACTCAATGATGATGAGGAGCAGATTCTTTGAAAATATTAAGGAAGCATAAGGAATGTGGCTTGGTCCATTGAAGAGTGAAGGTATCAGTCACATCAATTTGCATGCATAAGATTAACAGAAGAGACTTCAAAACCATCGTGGAACACAGGAAATGAATCATTGATGAAGGAAGTAGTCAGAGAAAGATTACTCAAATTGCTGAATGCTGGTTTATCTATGCTATTTTAGACAGTCCTTGGGTGAGCCCAGTCCATGTGGTTCCAAAGAAAGGGGGTTCTTGTGATCGCAATGAAAAAGCCAGTTGATTCAACGAAACGATGTGAGGATGGAGGGTATGCATTGATTCTGAGGAAGTGAACAAAGCCACCCGAAAGATCATTTCTGCCTGCCCTTCATTGATCGGATGTTGGACGGAGTTAGCGGGGACACCCTCGCTTTGTTTTACGGATGGGTACTCGGGATATAATCGGATGCTGTGCACTGAGGATCAAGAGAAGACCACATTCCACATGCCCTTATAACACCTTTGCCTTTAGAAGGATGCATTTGGGCTATGTAATGCTCATTACATTCGAAGGTGTATGATGTCTATATTCTCGGATTTGGTTGAAGAAATGATGGAAATTTTCATGGATGATTTTCTTTTGTGTATGGACCAGCTTTGATCAATGTTTAAACAATGCGGAAACAGTACTTCAAGATGCCAAGACAAGCATTATGTAGCGAATTGGGAAAAATGCCATTTCATGGTGACGGAAGGTATTGTTCTTGGGCAAATTCACTCTTTGGACTAGGGTTGACATTAAGTGTCTATTATCAAGACTCTTACTACCACGATCAAAGGCAAGCTTCTTGGGGTATCTTTGGATTTACGGAGATTCATCAAAGACTTTTCAAAATAATGAACCACTATGCGGATTCTTTGGAAAAAGATCTGAGTTCAATTTGATGACTCGCAGGGGATGCTTTTGAAAAGTAAGATCAGTTAAGGTACAAACACCTGTCATTTTGCCTATAATGGAATCGGGGATTTGTGTGTGTGATGCCAGTGATTTTGCCATAGACTGTGTTGAGGCGAAGAAAAGAGTATTCGGGGCCATATACTATGCTAGTAAGACCTTCGATGAGCACAGAACTACTCGACAAGCGAAAAGGAGATGCTAGCCATAGTATTTGCTTGGCGAAAAGCCCAAGCGTACATTTTGAGATCTCATGTGGTAATTCTGCGATCATGCGGCAATCAAATACTTGATGTCAAAAAAGGAAGCTAAATCAAGATTGATAAGGTGGGTCTTTGGCACATTTGCGGGAGTTTGATTTGGAAATCCAAGGATAAGGGATGTGACAATGTAGTGACGTCGCTTGTCAAGGAGTAGAAAAGCATTGATGAAGGAAAATGTGATGTATTAGAGAACTTCCCGGATGAGCAATTGTTTAAGGTTTCCTTCGACTTCACTGGTATCTTGATATTGTAGATTATCGGCTTGTGGAGTAATGCCTTTAGAATTATTCTGTGAAGAGAAACTCAGGCGTAGTGGTGTATATTTGGGATGACCCACTATTGTTCAAGAGAGGTGCTGACATGATAATAAGAAGATGTGTGCGGGAAAGTGAGCAAAGGCAACATTATAAATGAATGCATTTTTGTCATATATAGGACATTTTACGGAGAAAGACAGCCTTAAGATACTCAATCGAGTTTTATTGGCCCACTATCTTCGGAGATTGTGCTGAGTGGGATTCGTGTGTGATAGATGCCAAAGATTGGAAATATCAGCGGCGGAATGAAATGCCCTCGAAGGTATTATGGTGATACAAATTTTTTGATGTATGGGGGAATAGATTTTATGGGACCCTTCCCACCATCATTTGAAACATATACATGCGCTATGAGTAGATGCGTTCAAATGGGTGGAAACTTGATGGCTTGTCAAGGAATGATGCTAAATACGGTTGTGAGTTTCTTGAAAAGAATATTTTGAGCAAATATGGAACACCAGGCTATCGTAGTGGGACCCACTTTGCAAACAAAATATTTTCAAAACTCATGGCGGTATGGGATCAAGCATGTAATGAGTTTAGCTTATCATCCCGGACCAATGGACAAGCGAGGAATTTATGAGGAGATCAAGATACTTGTGGCGCAGACTCAGCCGAGAAAGTTGGTCTTCCAAAACTTGATGATGCACTTTGGGACTACGAAGGTTGCATCTCAAAACCCCATTGGAATGTCCCCATACAAGTTGTTTTTAGTAAACCACATGTCATCTACCTCTTGAATTAAATACAAGGCAATGTAGCCATCAAAGTTAAACTTCGATTTTAAGGCTACTGAGGAAGAAAAAGATTGCTCCAATCATGCAGATTGGAAGAATTGAGAAATGAAGCCTATGATAATGCTAGAATATACAAAGACAAGACAAAGAAATGGCATGATCGGAGAATTTTGAGAAAAGAGTTCAGAGAAGGGAACAGGTTCTGCTGTTTAATTCTAGACTGAAATTGTTTCCAGGGAAATTAAAATCCAATTAGATTGGGCCGCTACGGTGTTGTCAAGTACTACATTTGGAGCGTGACAACGAGGACGTCTTGAAGAATTCAGGTCAATGGACAGAGGTTAAAGCATTATCTAGCGAGGAAGAGGAAAATGAAGAACTCAGCGGTTCTTGAGGAAAAAGAATAAGTACCACAACGACCAGTCCGACTAGGACTAATGACGGTAATGGGAGGCGACCCATAAGGATTTAATTTGCAGTTTAGTTTTGAAGTATTTTTTCTTTTAATTAACTTAAATTAAATTCGATTTGTTTTATAAGGATATATTTAATTTTTTAGAAATCAATTGTAGTTTCCAGTAGATTTTCTTGAATATTGCAGTAAAGCACTTGAGTTCGAGGAACATGAATGCAGTGAATCAGGGAACAATTCAATGACTTGCGGAGAAGTCACAACATGAGGAAAGGGGGTAACATCCTAACCCAGTGCAATAGATATCCTTGAATTATTTGTTAAATCTTTGCTTGGAGATGCGAGTAATACTAAAAGGGTTAGGAACTGATAAAGAAAAGGTTCTTGAGATCATTGAGTTAAGGGCTTGGAGTCGCGACAGAAAAGGTTATGTCGCGACATAAGTGTCTGCGACAAAACATTGATGTATTTTTGTTTTGAGAGCAACTGGTGAGTATTGAAGGGAAGAAGGTAAATGTCGCGACACCCTTTGTGAAGTCGCGACCAATTAAGTTTAAAAATGAAAAAATAGATGTCGCAACATGAAAATCAAGCAATTCCTAGAAAACCTAGTTATGCCGCGACAAACTTAGTATGTCGCGACATAGAAAAGAACAGTACCACTCACTCACTTTAAAGCCTAAATTCAATTATCTCAAATAAAAGGCCCAGTGAAGTCGACGTGTTCTTAATAGGCAATAATTAGCCATAAACATTGATTGAATTACGTGTTGGAAACTTTCTCATTCACTCCAGACCATAGCTATTCACCTTCTTCCTCATGAATCTCAGCCTGAAAACCTAGCTTTCCAAGCGCCCAAAGAAGAAGCTTACGTCCGTTTCCAATGGCTGAAATTCCCACTCTAGTCCCTAACCTAGACGAGATTATGAGGAACATGAACAACGAGAAGAGAAGCTTTACTTGAAACGATTAGATGAGATTCATCGGGAAGAACAAGCGAGGAGGAGGTGCCATCGAAATGCAGCTCCGGCAACTTCTCAGAAGATGAGAAAGGAAAGGGAAGATGAGAAGAAGAAGAAGTAGAAGATTTAGTGTCGAACTGAGCGTACTCCAGTGGAAAAATATTATGCTAACAAAGGGTTTTGTCGCGAGAGAGGAGATTCAAAATCTATTACCTTTCAAGGAGATAATGGCGAGGGTGGGAGAGTACTGGCACACAAAATCAGGGTATCACGACCTTGGTAGAGGAATTTTATTCAAATTTGTTAGGAAGGAAGGATGGAGGCGGGGTTTTCGTTCAGAGGAGTCGGGTTTTCATGGAAGAGCTAGGTATGTGAGGCCTATCATGTGATTGCACAAGCATGGTTCCAAATTTAGAAACTTGGAAAAACCATATTTCGGAAGGTTGCCAAGAAGCTCACTAATGGTAGGTGCAGCTAAACGAAGAAAGCAAAAACGATGAACGAGGAAACTGGCGAGAAGCGAAGAGTATGGTTTTATACAGTACTGTTTTGGTTCCAACAACATGTGTGCCTGATGAGAGAACAAGAAGGCGTGTTCTTTGTATGCCATCCTAAAAGGATACAAGATCAATATAGGAGTTGTCATTGAGAACTCTATCATGAGGTATCATGAAGAGAACAAAAGAGGTCTTATTCCTCACCCACGACAACAATCTTTGTTTCTATGTTTGAAGAGTGGGTGAAAGAATATGGGAATCGAAGAAGAAGAGTACGAGGCTTCACCACTCCTTCGACGGGGAGTTAGCAAAGGACCAAACGAGGAAGAAAGGGGTGCTGGTAGAAAGAGATGAAGCCGCGGGGAAGACCGAAGGAGACTCGGTTCTTGATCAAGGAAGCGGAGAGCAACGAGGAAAACTCACGACAACAATGATTTCATTTTGCGGACAATGAAGGAGCAGGATGAGGCCAGCTAATAGACTTCTCCATTCCCTTAGCCAGTTCTACTACAATGCTTGAAACGAGAAATTTCCAACATGGAAAGCTCAAGGGAGCACGAAACCGATTTACGTCTTGGGCTCTCAACGCCATGCAAGAGAATGGATGAAGCTTGAGAAGAGTGGAACTGACGAGGTCGGAGAAGGCATTTATGAAAAGAATTGAAAAGGAAGAGACCGAGTGGGAGGAAGAGCTAAGCGGGGAGGAAAAGGAGCATGAGATTGAGCTACAAAGAGAGAACAACGTGGGAGAAGAAATTTGAGAGCAGGAAGAGGCAGATGGAAAATTTTGAAGCGACAAGGGGAGGAATTTACCAAGAAGAAATGAAGGAAAGATCCATGATCTGTTACGAAGCCAAACTAAGTCATGAAGCTTTTATAACAATCGGTTTAGCGTGATTCTCAGCTCCTAACATTGATAAGAAGAATCTGACGAAAATACAGTTGGGGAGGCAATCGAGGGCTTCAAGTTCCTATACAAGTCTCTACAGAAGGATTTTGAAAATAAACTGGATGATAGAGACGAAGCGAGATCTTTTGAATCCTATAGGCAAAAGAATGGTGGAAAATTTGGATCTAATTAACAATAATCTCCAAATTTTTAGAGGTCATGGCTGAAATGGAGAATCTGATAGATGGTTTGGGGAAGAGGCAGGATGGGTTGAACAAAGGTTGATCTCTGTAGGATTTTCATTGAAGAAACGAATGGAGAGGAAACCAAGAAGAAAGGAAAGAAGAGAATTGAAAATTCCTGAATTTCGGCTCATTTAGGCTACCTTTGGCCTAGATCCCAACATCTTTGCTCTGGCTATTTCAAAAGAAAAAATAGACCTTCTCCTACCTAACCTTCTTACCCTCTTATTCCCATTTGAATTGTATCCAAGCCCAGTGCAGTGAATCAAATAAAATAAGAAACTTAAATTGAATTGTTATGCGTGCTATTTTGAATTTGTTTGTTCAATGTTGTGTTGCTTTGTGGTTGCATGATTAGGAAATTAAAGTAGGAATTGAACAGATAAAAGCGTTGAGATGTCATGGTGAATTGAATGAAAGCGATTAGGTAAGAATATTGAAATCTTGAAAATTGCAGAATAAGGGCAAAATGAATACAGTTTAATTGAGACACAAGGTGCAAAAGTTACTTAAGTCTAACTGATAAGTCCAGAATAGAGGAAAGTAATACAATAGAAGGAACAAAACATATTTTTGAGTTTGTGGTATGAAAAATAAGTCAAGGAACCTATTGAATATCAATTAATTTAACTACTCATCAACAAAAATGAGTCAAGGCCTCATATGGTTAGTCAAACTATTTCAATCCAAATTCTAAATTTGTTAGATTGATGATTGAGCGAAATCTAGGTAAATACGGTACGACAAGAGATTAGTCACGGTCATTCTTGGATGGTTGAGCCATTCTAGCCATCCTGATATATGCTGATGCATATACTTTAGTTCTAGAAATTGAGCCAACAGCTTATTTTCAAAAAAATAAACCAATGGAAGCAAACTCATCCCAAGAAATCAATCCTTCGATAAGAACCTATGATTACCTAGGAATTCAAGGAGGAAGAAAGAAATGAAGTTTGGGGGAGTATATGTTTTTGAGGAACTCAAAAAGGGAATGAAAAAAAAAAAAAAAAAAACAAAGAGCAGAAAATGCAATAGAAAAGAAAGATTATAGGGATAAGTTTTATCTTGTGGCCTAACTCTCTTGAACAATTAAGTTCTTAGGGGTGTTTCAACACCTAGTACCCTAATAATGCCAACTGGTATGGGAGCTACTAGCTTGAAAGTTCGCTAAGAGTGTTAGAAAGCCTAAAGTTAAACAACACTATCACTGAATGGTGACAAACAAAGGAAATTTCCCAGTGGAATTACAAGTGAAATGGGGGCATACGTTGAATTGAAGAAATCAAAGAGATGGCCCAAACATGAAAGTTTAGGGAGTTTATTGAGAAGACTACGAGAAAGAAAGGCGAGGAAGAGGAAAGAAAAGTTGAGGTAATCTTAACCTAAAAATTCCTTCATATACCCATTACTGAAGCCTAACAATACTAAGCCCAAAAGACTTTGATTGATCTTGAAAGTGAAATCACCTACATTAGTAGAATCAATATGAAAAACAAACATGGAATTTGGAAATATGGAAACAATCAAAACTATGAAAGACTTTAGGGAGTTAAGTGACCCAGGCATAAGAGATGAGAAAAGGAAAACAATTTATTTTCAACGGGATTAATGATTATGTTGTTTTGTAAAACAATTTCAATAGTTTAGTTTTGTATACTATGAAGGTAGAAACTAACCTTGAAGCTAGATATGCAGAAAATAATGCATACATTGTATTTAATTAAGTGAATGCCCTTTGTAAGAACAAATAAAAAATGTCCTTAAAAAAAATTTTCTTTATCTTGTTTGGGAATGAGCAAATCTTTCTTTCTCTACTTGAGGACAAGCAAATTTTAAGTTTAAGGGAGTTTGATGAGCTTAAAGTCATCTATTTTTAGTCCATTTTATGTTGATTTTTAATGTAAAGGAATATGGTGAGATGCAGAAATATTAAGAAACTCACCAAATTTGTTATTTGCAGGGAGTATAAAAGAAAGAAGAAAATGCAGTGGAAAAATGCAGCAACTGGCGGAGTAAAAATGCATAAAATAGCAGGGTAGAAATGAAAGCAACTGGTTAATTAATGTTGCAGTTTTGGGGTTGCATAGTCCAGTATGAGGTCGTGACATCAGGAAAATTGAAGGAATTTTAATGCGGAGTCGCGGCAGGGGATCTAAAGATAGAGCGTGAAGATTGGCCAGAAGACTTAAGTTGATGTGTGACATCCTAAGACATGATTGAAATTGCGAGATGACAAGTTGAATTCGACATAAGGAACACCAAAGTCGAAGCTGCGAGCCCTTAAAGTGATAATCGTGACAAGGGTGATGTCGCGACATCAGGAACTAACAGTTGAGACCTGTGGAGTATAGAGTGATGTCGCAACAAAGGAATTGATGTCGCGACAACAGGAACCATCAAGTGAAAACTCCAGAGCCATAAGGCGATGTGGCGTGAGATTGATATCAGCGACACCGAGAGCAGCCGGTGGAAACTTGTAGGATTCCTTAAGTTGATGTCGCGACAAGAGATTAATGTCCGCGACAACCTGACGACGATTGAAGAATTTGCAAACACGCAGCGAGATGTTGTCGTGACAAAGGGTGATGTAATAGCGACATCACGAACGCTAACCAGTTGAAAGAAACAGAAGTAACAAGATTGAAGCATCACGTGTCAGTTGATGTTCACGACAATAAGGCTTATTTATTCGCTGACATCGAAAACTTCCGATTAAAGTTACAAGAACATTAGCTGTTGTCGCGACATCAGGAACCATTAGTTGAAACCTGCAAAGGCATGAAGTGATGTCGCAATAAGGGATCGATGTCGCGACATCCAAAGACGTTCAGTTAAAAGCTACAGAAGAATTGAGCTGATGTCGCGACAAGACATCGATGTCCCGACATCGGGAGAACCCTATTGAAGCACACAAAGGTATAAAGTGATGTCGACAAGGGGCCAGGAATTAGCGACATCGAGCTATCGAGAAGACATCGGTTCAGAAGTGCATAGACTTAAGTTGATGTCGCGACGTGAATCCCGGTGCGTTTATGGATGATGTCGCGACAAGAAGTTGGTCGCGGCTGAACATTATGGGCGGTCCTTGAAATCCACAAAGGCTGCATTGGGATTGGGGCCCAAGCGAAACCCTATAAATACGCGGCTACCCGGCTCATAGCGGTAGCTTGGCGACCTGAGCGAGAGGTTTGGGTAATTTGAAGACCATTTCTTTATTTTTCTTTTAGTTTTTCTTTTCTTTTCTTTTCTTGATGTTGATAGACAGAGATTAGATTAGATTTGCTCGTTTTAGTTTTGTTTATTTTAAGGCTGGATGTGTTATCTTTTTGACGAAGTGAATAAATTCAATTCTTTTAAATTACTACGGAATGTTTGAGTTCGAGACAAAATTGCGGAATTCGGCTCCTCACAGGTTTTCATAATGCGATTATTCTTATGATCGGAAGGAATGTTGTAGTGTGTAATTCGATGTAATTAAGGAACCCGGCTTCCATTAAGTGAGATGCTATTGTCGAGAAATTATCTCACGTAGTTGTTTCCGACCAAATTCTTGAATTTCGGTTATGAATTTACTTTAGGTTATGGGTTTTTATGTTTTGATACGGGCCTCGATTTCACTTATACCGTGGTAAGTGCTTCATTGCTCGATTTCAAGGAGGTCCTCAGGTGACCTGAGAGATGACAATCCTGGAGTTATGAACATTTCTTTGAAGGTATATTAACACTGCTATAAGAATCTAATGAGCTTTGTGAGTATACTTGATAAATCTCTTCTCACTTGAAATCAAGAATAAGGTTGAGATAGGTTATCAATTTAAACAAGCTGATTCACCTCAATTCGAATAGTGAAGCCAATCCCGTGTTAGTGAGATCTAATCAAGGAGAGGGTGATCTATTTCTAATTTTGAAGAAGTAACACGGAAGTTGTATATCCTTGTGGCCAGATAACTTGGGAGCTAAGGTTTGATCCATCAAAATGGGTATGAAGTATTGCAAAAAAATACCCGAGATGGGAAGTCCTATTAAAAAAGTAGTTATCTCATTCTGTATTAGAGGATCGGGTAAATTAGATAATGAAATGTGAGAGTGTAGAGAGATCAATTTGTACTACTAAACGCCTTGGGCCAGATTTTAAAACTTTGAAATACACAAGCAAAATTAACAGTGTTAACAACGAATTGATACTTCACAATAACGTGATCTTAATGTGTACTCTAAGCGATAATTACTCAATTTCCATTTATTTTCTTAACTATTCGATTATTCATTATTCTTGATTCAGTTTATTCGATTGTTCATTCTTTTTTATTATATACTTGTATAATTCTGACTTCTTAATTTGGAACACAATCATTTATAGTCAAGATAGTATGGAGCTTGAGTAGTCGGGGTAGTTGATCTAGAATTCTTGAGATCTACATGGGATCGATATATGAACAAAATCCAATTTATTCATATCAAACTGTGCACTTAGTATGTTGAAGCTAAAACCAATATTGAAAATGATTTACTCTAGGAATGTTTGCGGTCAGTCGGCTTAAAGTCCGCTGGCCAGTTATCCTTCATATAACGAATGAGCATTATCGAAGACAACCCTCGGGTTGCCAAGGACAAAAAAGCCTTAATAGAGGCAAGGGCGGTGGTGAGCGGAAAACTCCATTTGAGAGCCATATTGCCCATTTTCATACATAAATATATGTATTTGAGACATGCAGGGTTTTAGTTTGGAGGAGAAGACACCCTCCCTTATGGTTTCTCCTCTCTTCTTCTTGAGTCATTCTAGGGTTTGATTTGTTCCTTTTACTTTTTGGATTTGGGTTGACCTGAAGATTTAGGTCATTAGAGGAGCTCTTGCAACTGTGGTGTAGAGTTTGAGACGAATTTCATTTCTCGTTTGTTTTGTATCTCTAAACTCTTCTCTCTTTTTCAATCTTTCATTATTAGGTTTACCTTAAATATGATTTTTTTGGATTACTTGGTTGCAATGAGTAGCTTAACTATCCTCTAGGGTTGATTGTGGAAGTTGATGTTTGGTTTATATATGTTTTATGATGATTTTGTGAATTCATGTTTAGGTGGATGTTAGTTGGTGTAGTTCTTAGGATTATTATGGCTTTAACTAATTAATCCATACTGAGAACTGGGTCTTCGATCCCCATATTAGGGCATCCTTGGTGACACTTGGATTATACCCTAAAATCTGGTCTTGGGTCTCTTATGGTAGGAATTAGTTAATTGAAATACTAATTAACCTAATCAAAGAAGTCTAGGGAGTTGGGAATGCCTAGTACTAGATGGATTTCGTTAGCAATAGCACCATCTTAGTATTATGTGAAGTTATAGACCAGGAAGAACAGTCGATCAGCGTACTCCGGGTAGTCTATTGTATGTACCAAAGAGGTGACCCAGCCGGATTCCCCAAGGAAAGCAACGCAGTACCATACTTAATGACCTAGATGGACCGAAAGGAAAATAAGGAGTTGGTGTGAGAAATTGAGGGGAGACACAAAAGTGTAAACCTCGTGTCATATTCCTTGGACATGCACAAGTGTAAGTTCACTTAATCAACGCTTAATGAATATAAACCATAAATGCATCAATGGAGACAATCTACCCTAGAATCTTTCCTTGAGTTATATTCTTGATATTACTCGATTCCTTGTGAGTGGACATGATCACACCTTGTTTTATTTTGTTTTATTTTCATTTGTTTGTTTTGGTGGGTTGGAGTATATTCACCCAATCATCAGTCAGCTCAAATAGTGAATGACTTTACAGTAGTAAGGTGCCAATCCCCACTAAAACCACCTTCACGTGGGATAGATATCTGAACTTGTTAGTCCACTGTATTACTTGTGCGACCTGTGCGCTTGTGGAAAATCAGCTAACATGCATGTACATACCTTTAACTAGTGCCCGAGTAACCTTGAAGTTGACTAGTTTGGAAAGTCTTCATAAAAATTATATTTTACCTCCTTGATCTTGTACTTGCCTATACCTTCCATCAAGTTCTCCATAGAATTATGATCTTCATAAAGTCTCAAACGTTGTTGTAGATGTTGAGTAAGAGTCTCAAGATCAACAATATGCTTTTGCTTTTCAGTTTGCGAACAACTCGAACCATAATTATAACTCTTGTATTTAGGGCAAGAACACCTCTTAGATTATGATCAACCACCATCAGCCATGAGCTCGATACTGCTTTGATGCAAGGACGGGACCATGATGGATGATCTAATGGTTTGGGTAAGTTAGGGATGGGTTTGTGGTAGTATAAAGGTATAGGATGTAACTTAAAATCTTAAGGGACAAGTATGGTTCCAAAGGTTATAGGGATTATTTAGGGTTTATATATGATGAAATTATGGTTCATAAAGAAGGATTTTAGGTTTGGAAAGGTTCGGGTTTAGTTTGATGCAAAATAGACTTATTTTGAGCTAATTTGAGGTTTTCAGGTTTTTCTAAGGTTGGTTATGGTTATGGATGAATTTGGATCTCTCCAAGGTTAGGGATGATGGCTTTTATTGTTCTGAGAGTGGAACAGAGTATATGGAAAGGTTTTAGATGTATGGAACAAGATTTGGAAAGTCTTGGATTGTGGTTGGAGAATTGGATTTGGAAAGTTAAAAAGAGAAGATGATGAGATGAGTAGAGGTTATAGAAGGATAGGTACTTACTTCAACACTCATGGAATCCACCAAGAGATATAAAAGCCACGAACCCACTGTTTGCCTTTTGTTATATAGACTAAACCTCTCAATTTAACACCTCTACATGAGTCTTACAACTTTCCTATGCCCATGTCAAATTGGACTAGAGTTTCTTTAAAATGAATAAAACTGGTTTAATGTTCTGGAATTATGAATTGGTTTAGTCTATGAGACTGCAAGTGCACAGGTCATACAAGTAGTAAAAAATGGATGTAAGTCCAGATATCATTCCCATAGAGATTGACTTGGATTCTCAAAATCAACTACCCCAACTAGTCAAGGTCCATACTATCTAAACCTCAATGATAAAGTTTATCAACTAAAGATTAAAGGATAATTATCTTAAAGATAACATAGACAACTTAGGACATTAAAAATAAGCTAATGAACTTATATACACTATGATTAGTTGGGTGAATCGGTTCTACGTGAAAATGAACACTAACGAAAATACGGTGAAACAGTCAATTTCTGCATTGTATCCCATTTAAAACTCTATCCTAAATTTGGGTAGGGATTTGTCAAAGGGCCCTCTTATTGCAGTTTGGATTTCTCCTTTTATTTCACAAATTAGAACCTTGTTTCTCAGGCAGAGTCTACAACAACTACTTGTATTTTGCACATTCTTCACAAGATCTGGGTTTTTTTTTTCCTCAATACTTCATATCATTTCTTGAGGCTGGATTTCTTACTTCCAAGTCTAGGGTATTGCAAGATTTCCACAACCTGATTGATGACTCAACCTTAAAATCTAATGAATATTCCTCTTCCCTTGATTAGATCACTGCTAACACAGGGTCAAGAGTTTTCCAACAGATTAAGGTGAAATCTCTAATGATTTAAATTGATAAATAATCTTCTCCAACATCAATTATGAGTGAACTGGGTATTTATCTAAGTGAAGTCTCAGAGTTCAATAGTTCTTCAATAATGGTCCAACATACCCATAATTAGAATGTTCCCAAACTCCGGGAGTGTCTACGTGTCACTCGGGGGCCTCCACCGGAAATAGGGCGAGGATCCTGATCCTTGGGCCAATTATTCGAAACTACTATTGGGAACAATTACATGAAAAATGTCACCGGAGTTCTACACTCTCGGGCCGGAATGGATCAGGGCAGGGTTCGAGGCGCAGACTATATCTTTGGAACTCATTGACTGTTCTTTCTGGCTGAGACATGCACATTGGGTATACAAGCTTAATTTTGTAATAACAAAAAAATCATTTACATATACAAAAGAACTACCATCGGAGTGGTGTCCATCAAAATCTATACACATATACTGAGTCTCATTTACTTATACAAACACTTATACATGTACATGTCTAATACAAACATCAGAGATCAGCGAGCAGTCTTGGTGAGCATCTACTGAGATAATGTCTTTGTGGTGTGGAATGTCCTGCCCTCTTACCTCCTCTTCAGTACCTACACGGATTAAAAACCCATGCTAAAATTTACGCTTAATGGGAAACGTATCTTATAACTTATACTGGTACGAATGCATTTATACTGAATCATAATAAACATATACTTGATGAGATATCGGAAATCTTCGTGAATTCATATAACACATTTACATACATAATTATCCTTGTAACGAACTTAGCGATTTCAGATTTCTCTTATCTGATCTTGAACTTATGCCTTATAGCAAACTTATACTCGGAACTTACACTTATGGCATACTTATTCTTAATCAAGTCTCCGTAGACCATATTTCTGCCCCATCTCTGTGGAGCACATACTTATACTTATCTCCCGTAGGACACATACTTATATAGATTCCTCGTTCTGATCTTGAACTTATACATATACTTAGGCGAATTACTTATCCACCTTCTCATACTTCTATCTATCTTATACTTGTTGAGTCTCTCCACGGGACACATACTTGGCACTTGTATCGGTAATACTTATCCATATCTCGTAGGGTTACATACTTAGACCTTCTTGAGGTACGTACTACAGAAATTATACTTATTAACTACATATCTTATACTTGTACTGGAGCATATCCTTGGTTTACGGATCTTATACTTATGTTCAGACTCATTCTTGTATTTCGAATCTTATTCTTGTATTCCGGATCTTATACTTGTATTACGGATCTTATACTTGTCTTACGGATCTTATAATTGTATTTCAGATCTTATACTTGTTCAAATACTCTTCTCGAATCATTTTCTTTCTTTTTTTCGAGTTTCAGTTTGTGATTTCACATATTACTATAGAAGTCGACATTCACGACATATTCAGTTGGTGAATCATGTCCTGTTTGTCATTCAGTAGCAATGTGATCTCATTGTCTTGCAATCTCACGTATTACTATAAAGTCGGCATTCACGACAGATTCAGTTGGTGAATCCTGTCCTGTATGTCATTCAGTAGCAATGTGATCTCATTCAATATTGCAATCACATATTACTATAAAAGTCGACATTCTGACAAAATTCGGTTAGTGAATCCTATCACGTTTGTCATTCGATAGCGATGTGATCTCACATTTAACAATTACGGTTACCTTCATGACCAGTGATTTAGTGAATCGTCATGTTGGTCGATTTAATAATACATTCAAATCAGTTATAACTTAACAAATTATGTGTTCATGACATATTGTCTTTCATGTTTCAGTTCGTTTTTATATTTCATATCATATTCATGTTTCATGAACACATCTATACATATTGCATTTCCTATATTTTTCCTGTTTCATGTCTATTGCATATGGCATTTCATATATTGGTACGGTATGACACCTATGTATTCACACATCATTCATGTATTCTTGTTCCTCTATGAATCTACTTTACTTAGAAATTGGAATCATTCCAATTGAATCTTCCAAACTCAAGTTATGACATTTTCATGCCAAACTAGTCATTTGCCCATTTACACTAGGGACAGTTTGGAAATACCCATTTTCAGTGTCTTGACTCCTTATTTGTCATTGGATCTTTGTGCTCCTTTAAAAGGTAAGGTGCCGGGTTCTCCTCCAACTGGAATCCTTAATTTGGAGCACCCGATACTCAAGATAATAATCTTTAAATAAATGGGCCCTCTATGCTCAGCAGAACCAGAAAATGGCTTGAACATAGCCTCACTTTTAGTGAATTTCTGGGCCACATAGAGTGATAATGTGAAGGTACCTATTTCAGGGTGGTTATTTTCTCCTTGAAGTCTAGTTTAACCAGCAACTTGAATCACTCAAATCGAATAAGAAATGACCAAGTTATGGCCAAAATACTAACACTGATGCGAAACGAAGGTGGGTGCAGTCGAAAATTCGATTAGAGTACCCAGTCAAACAAAACCAATATGGTACCGATACCATCTTTATTTTGGTACTTGATGCCAACCCGAAAATGCCCGAAATTATGGTTTTTCTCCCATTTGTCCATATATTTCCACCAAACCAACTCAATACTCAATACACCTAAAACCACTCCATATTCATCTTGTAATGAGTGGTTTAGAACTACATACCCAAACCCTAGGTAAAAGTCCAAGAACCCATACCAAAATCCACCATCTTTATACAACATAGAATTAAGGGATTCCATGCTTATTGATGAGCTTAAAGTCATCTATTTTTTAGTCCATTTTCTGTTTGATTTTAATGTAAAAGAATAATTAGATGCGAGAAATATTAAGAAACTCACCAAATTTATTTGACTGCGGGAGTATAAAAGAAAGAAAATGCAGTGGAAAAATGCAGCAAATGGTGGAATAAAAAATGCAAGAAGTTAAGTTGGGCAGGAATGAAACAAATGGTTGATTCATTGATGCAGTTTTGGGCTTGCAGTCCAGTTATGGTGTGACATGGGATAAGTGGAAGGAAATAAACAACTGGTGTGACGGGAATCACGGATAGCGTGAGGATTAACCAGAAGCTAAAGGAATGATGTCGCGACAGCATCGTGATGTCGCGACAAGGGTTGATGTCGCGACTCGGGATGGAAATCGCGACGAAAATAGCCTTGAAGCTATGACGGGTTTGGAAGGTGGTGAGTTAAGCGAAAACATTTAATGCGTGACAAAGTTGAAGTCGCGACACGGCTTAACCAGTGAAGCCTCCAAAGACATAAACGTCTTCGCGACAAAGGATTGAGGTCGCGACATCATGAGCGATCGATTGAAGGCTGCGAGAAGACTTGGCAAGGCGATGTGGCGACAAGATGCTGATCTTGACACTCCGGGAAGAGACCAATTGAAACACCTGCAAAAGGCATAAAGTGATGTGGCGACAAAGGATCGTCTTGGCGACATCGAGCGCTATCAGGTTGAAGAACATTTGAGACTTAAGTTGATGTCGTGACCAGGAAGATCGATGTCGCGACATGGATGATGTCGCGACGAGATCAATGTCGCGACATGAGCAGTATGGGCCCAACTAACTGGAATCCACAAAGGCTTTGCATTGGAATTAGGGCCCGATTGAAACCATAAATAGCGGCTACGGATGAAAAGCGGCAGCGGTGACGCGCATCACGAAGGAGAAGTGCAGGTAGCTGAGGCTCATTCTTTATTTTCCTTTTAGTTTTATTTTCTTTTCTTTTCTTTTCTTCAATGTTGATAGTTAGAGATTAGATTAGTTGATCGTTCTATTTTCATTTTTCTTTTAAAATTGGATGTTATGCTGACGGAAATTTGATACAATAATCAATTCTATTCAAATTACTACACGGATAATTTGAGATCGGACAAATTCACGGAATTGAATTTTCAGGTTCCCGATTACGATCGTTCTGTGATCGGAGGAAAGGTATGATGTGAATTCATTAATTTAGAACCCAGCTTCCATTGAGAAAAGGTTATGGTCATAATTAATCTTTCCTGTAGTAGTTGCAGCAGTTTGTGATTTTCAGTTTCTGAATTTACTTCTGGTTATGGTTTTTATTTAATTTGATCTGAATATCAGTATCTTATACCAGTTTTAAGACTTGTCTCAACATACGATTTCAAGGAGGCCTCGGCGCAGTGACACAAAGAAGGCATTCTGAGGATTTTGAACATTTTCTTAAGGGTATATTAACCTGCTATTATAGATCTAATGAGCTCTGCAGGTTTACTTAGATAAATCTTCTTCTCACTTGAAATAAAGAATGAGTTGAATGAGTTATCAATTTAAACAAGCAGAGAGTTCATCTCAATTCGTATAGTGAAACCAATCCCGTGTTAGCTGAGATCTAATCAAGGAGAGGATGATCTATTTTAATTTGACGGAAGAGTAATCAGGAAGTTGTATATCCTTACTTGGCCAGATGGCAGGGCTAAGGTTTCTGATCCATAAAATGAGTATGAAGTATTGCAAAGAAAAATACCAGACAAGAAATTACAATCAAAGTAGTTATCTAATTCCCTGTTTTTTAGTGAATCGGAAAATTATATAATGGCGCGAAGTGTGGAGAGATCATTTGCCTTGCTGGCATGGACAGATTTGAAACACGAAATACCTGACAATTATATGGAGTTATCACAGGGATTGATGTTTCTAACAGTTTTCTTAATGTTCTTCCAAAAGATAAACATCCAATCTCCATTTATTTCTTTAATTATTCATTAATTTTCTTTCTTCTTAAATTTCCAGTTTAATTAATTGATTCATTCTTTTGTTCTTTACAATTGCATATTTTATAGCTTAAAAGATTAATCGGAATGCCCGTTTAGTGGTCAAATAGTATGGATCTTGAGTAGTCAGGGTAGTTGATTTAGAATTCTTGAGATCTCTGTGGGATCGATATCTGGACTTATATCCATTTTATTACTTGTCGACCTGTGCACTTGCAGGATATTAAGCCAAACTAAAATTTGAAAATAAATTACTTAGGGTGTATTTGGTTTAAATTGTTTTAAGTCAGCTTGAAGTATCATGATACAGTGCTGAGTTAATAGTCCTTTGGTAATAATGTCCTTGAACTTACATATAGTTTGGCATAAAGAAAAAGTCAACAAGTTTTATGGCGCGTTCTTGAAGTGGATTAGACAATAGTCCTTTGGTAATAAAGTATAAATTTGTATATGTCTTTGTCCGATCAACGCTTATATGCTTGAGCTAGAGTTTTTCAACTCAAATTCATTCAAACCTAGGGTTAGGATCAATTCCTAACTAAACCCTAAGTTTGGAACCCATAAAAATCCCTACCAAAGTCCAAAATACACATGATTCCATATTCAAAGTCAAAAATCATAGAAATCCTTACCATGATCCAAATACACATAATCTCATACAAAATTCATAATTTCCATACAAAAATCCAAAGATCCATACTAAATGTTAGATTCCATACCTTTTTGCTCTTCCTTTCTTCTTCTCTTCTCTTCTTCTTCTCTTCCTCTTCCTCTTCTTCTCTCTTTTCCTCTTCCCTTCTCTTCTCTACGTTTTTGGTCTCTCAAAAATGAGAGACCAATTGCTCTTATCCATATTTTTGAGTTTAGGCCATTGATGAGCTTGAAAGTCATCTATTTTTAGTCCATTTTTCTGATCTATTTTTATCTAAACAAGACTGATTTATGCCGAGTATGGAATAACTAACAAAGCTTGTTAAATGGGAATTCAAGAAAAGAAGAATATTTGCGAAAAGAAGCGAAGGTGGATGAGTGTTAATGAGATAATTGGCTGAAGCAGTTGCGCGAGAAAGGTGCACAAAAGATAAAGGAACAGATGTCGTGAGCTTTGTAACAATCAAATGCATATCAGGTTGCAACGGTAAAACTCGGTCGGAAGCGAAGCTTACTTGAAAAACGAGCGGTGAGAGTTAAAAACCCAATTGAAAGCGACCGGAAGTAGAAGAAGAAGAAGACTTCATGTTGCAACATGCGGATCTTTGTCGTGACATCGATAATAATCTGACGATCATAAAAGCGATGGGCTGTCGCGACAATTAGTGAAGAGAAGAATTCATAACATCCCTTTGAATAGTCAAGCTTGTCAGCGACATCGGGAAGCGTGGAAGAAATTTGTTGATAAATTGGCGATAGAATCGCGAAGCTATGGCGAGGCTTGGTGAGATGAAGGCGATGTAACTCAAGTTGTTGTGTGACGAGAGTTGAAGTCGCGACATCGTGCGACGATTGAACGCAGGACATGAATTGATGTCGACAGGGATTGATGTCCGACAGCGGGGAACCATCAAGTGAAATTGCGAGAATACATAAAGGCGCCAGCGACAGGGATGATGATAATCCATGGCGCCCAAAATATCGAGTGGAAGCTTGTAAGTTCCCCGTAAGTTGATGTCCGCGACAAAGGAATGACGTCGCGTTACCAAAAGCAACGATTGACCTCGAGGAACTAAGTCGATGTCGCGACATGAGATCAGTGCGACACTAAGGCGACGGTTCAAAAACTCTGAAAGCCGTAAAGTGATGTCGCGACAAAGAGATTGATGTCATGACATCAGGGCTATCGGATAAGCGCAAAGACTTTAGGCGATGTAGCGATGGTATCGTGTCGCAACATCGGGGAGAAGAACCTATTAGGCTGCCGAGGCATAAAGTGATCGCGACAAGGGATGAAATTACGGCGACATCGAAATCATCAGTTGAGCGAGTCCATGCCCAGTTGATGCGGCGTGAAATCGATCGCGACATGGATGATGTCGCGACAAAGGTTTGAAGTGCATGACTTGAGCGGTAGCAGGCAGTCCCTTGGAAATCCACCGCCGTAGATGCGTTGGGATTAGGGCCCGGCCGAAACCACTATAAATACCGCTGTACCCCGGAAGAGGAGCGCGGCGTTGACACGGCGAGAGTGCAGGAGGCGGAAGGCTCATTTTCTTTATTTTCTTTTTAGTTTCTTTTCTTCAATGTTGATAGTTAGAGATTAGATTAGATTTATCGTTTTATTTTTCGTTTATTTGGATACGTATTGTTGTCGATTTTGACGAAGTGAATACGAGGAATTCTATTCTTTCAAATTACTACACGGAATGTTTGAAATTCGGACAAATTTACGGAATTCAACTCTTGGGTTTAGTGCGGTTATTCTTATGATCGAGAGGAATGTTGTAGCGTGTAATTCGGTAATTGAGGAATCCGGCTTCATTAAAGTGAATACTATAGTCGAAATTATCTTTCACGTAGTCGTTTCCGGCGCTCTTGAATTTTAGTTTATGAATTTACTTCACCAATTGTTGAGTTTCTTGTTTTGATCGAATATCGGTTCTTATACCCGTTAAGATTTTTCTCATTGCTACGATTTGAGAGGCCCTCTCGAGTGACAGGAAAGCGAATCTGAGTTATGAACAATTGCTTGAAGGTATATTAACACATTATTTGAGATCTAATGAGCTTTGTAAGTTTACTTGAACTAAATCTCTTATCACTTGGGAAATCAAGAAAGAGTTGAATGAGTTATCAATTTTAAGCAGCGAGTTCACCTCGGTCGAATAGTGAGCCCAATCCACGTGTTAAGTGAATCTAATCAGAGGTACATTTTTTATTCCTTTAATTTGAGAAGAGCATCTGGAAGTTGTATATCCTTGTATTGATAACTTGGGGAGCTAGGTTTCTGAGTCCATAAAATGGGTATGAAGTATTGCAAAAGAAAAATACGAATTGAAATCCCTTTTAAAAGTAGTTATCTCATTCACAATCATGAAAGAATCGGGAAAAATTAGATAATGAAATGTGGGTGTGAGAGATCGAAACTGCTAAATGTAGATGATTTTAAAACCTGAAATATTCAAGAAGTTTTATCAGTATTAACTACAGGAATTGGTACTTCACTATGGCAGTATACTGGATGTGCTCTCTGAAAGATAATTATCCAGTATCCATTTATTTTCTTAACTATTCTTTATTCATTATTCTTTGGATTTCAGTTTATTTGATTGTTCATTTACTTTACTCGTGTTAGTATAATTTCCGGCTTCTTAAAGTACAGTTATCCTTTATGGTCGAATAGTACGAAGCTTGAGTAGTCGGGGTAGTTGATTTAAAATTCTTGAGATCTACGTGGGATCGATATGCGGACTTATATCCATTTATTACTTGTCGACTGTGCACTTAGGTATATCAGGCCCAGCCAAAGTAGAAAATGATTAACTACAGGAGATTTTGGTCTCGAGCAGGTTTTATGGTGCGGTTCAGGATTAGATATTAATAACCCCTTTGGTAATTGTGCAACTAAATTTGTATATGTGTTTTGGTCTGAGGTCATCAAGTTTTATGGCGCCGTTAAGGATTAGGTGATAGTCCTTGGTAATAACGTCATAAGGATTTGTATATGTATTTTAATTTCTTTACAGTTTTTACCGTTGTCGAGGACTAGACAATAGTCATGGTAATAACGATCGTAAATTTATATATCTGGTCACCTTACAGAAGTTTTTGGTTGCGAGTTGGCGCGGTTCACTTTCTCTCATTGGAAGTTGACATTTTGAAGAACAGGTGATTTGCTAATTTAGGCAATTTTTTTTAATTTTTTTTAATTTTTGGTTCTGAGTTGTTTCTTAGGTTTTTTTTTTATTTTATTTTTTTACTATTAGTATTTTTGTACTTTCTTTTCTTTTGTTTTTCTTCTTATTTGTAGGTACTCATGGAGGAATATTCAAGTGAAGATGGAATTGCCTCCATAGAATCCAAGCTTGACTTCCTTATTCATGTCATTTGAATCAAAGAATTCAGAATGACCCACCTCATGGAACAAGGAATATTGCCTTATCCAAGGGAGCTCAACCCCCATTTCAAAAAGAAAAAGAGTTGTTTCTTGCTAGAGGCGAATTTTACCGACATGGATGAAACGAGAAGATGAGTAGTCTTCATGAAGCGAAAATTCCAGTTTACATGCCTTCCAAATTGACACTAGTGCTAGATTGAAGAAAAAATAGAAGGTCAAGTGGACACTTGGTCCAAAGCATTCAAGGAAAAATTCTCTAGGACCTCTCCTAGTAACACTTTGCCAAATCGATAGATGCATTGATACTCGCACCTGACGGTGTGCGAAGGAAATTTCCTATCCTGAAATGCGTGGAAGAAAGTGAAAATGAGTTGGAAATTGAGAACGGGGCACTCTAAACAACTTAGATGATGAAGAGTCATTATTGGATAAACTGAAAATTTGAAGAAATAAGTCAAGTAATGGCTGTGAAAACATTTAGTGAGGAATTAAACATTACCTTCCCATAGTTTTGTGAGCTTAAGGGCATTGAAGGGGATCTACAAAATTCTCATATACTAAGAAGACCACTTCTTTCTCAGGCTGACGTGGATTGACATCAGCAGGGAACTCACCTTGCTTGTGGGGTGAGGAAAGCAAAGTTCAATCTTCACAGCATTACCTTTGTGAGCAAGAAGAGTCGGCATGTGCGAGAAAGTGCAATTTAGCTGTCAAAGGGCCTGATTTAAACGAGTCCTTAAGCATAAATGTGTTTACATCTACATCACATAGAGGGGACTGTTTTGAAGAGATTGTGGCTGAACCACCAGCCATAATTAAAGGGGATTTTGAGTTTCTTTCCCCTCTTCAAAGTATGAAAGAAAACATCCTTGAGTTGAATGGTTATGAAGAGGAAGTGCTTTCCAAGATGAATGATTGGTCAAATGGAAGCACTAGTACTTTTCTAATGAGTCTAGCTGGACTCTAAAAATGGAGCAGCTTCTTAGGAGGCAACCTAAGCTAGGTAATAAGGATTCTATCCATTCTCTTTTCTTTTCTATTTTTTTCGATTATTTTATTTGTTACTGTTTTTCTTTAGGATAAAAATTCGGCCAGTCTGTTTTAACTTTGTTGTTAGTGTTTTGAATAAGATAAGTTTGAAGCTCACATGTTGTCATGACTAGTTTGCAAGAGCGAAGGCAAGAAGTTGGAAAGTGGTTGATGTAATTATAGTGCTTGAAGTGTGAAAAAAAAATGGAGTGGAGATGTTCATCAAATTTTAGGTTTTTGAGATGAAAAGAACCAAATTGAACTGAAATATAAAGTTGGAAGGTTCATGATCGTAGCAGGAGGGTGAAGACAAGAGATGATTTTAAGCATGAATAGAAAGCATTAAGGGTAGCTATTGGAGGAATTTTGAGAGAATATATAAGCCTGAAGGACTTTTGAAGGATAGCAAGTGATATGGGCAGGGACAAGCAAGGAGAACCTAAGTCAAGAAATCATCACACTGGACAGCATTGAACATTCTGATTTTCTGTATTGATTGAGGCTCAAATGGTTCACCTCATCCCATGAAGCACATTCTTACATTGAAAGAGCTTTCAACGAGTCCTTACATCCAATTCGAGCTAAAATGAAAGAGATATGAGTATAACAAGTTGGATAAAAGCGGGGTGCTGAGCAGAATTTGACGTGACCGGCGCCACGTCCTGAAAACGAGAGGCTTTTAACCTTGTAAAACCTATTTTCTTCTTATACTGCTCTCTATCTTGCCCATTCTCTTCCTCAACCCCTTGTAACTTCTAACCACTTTCAAATTCTTCTTCCATCCCACACACTCAAATTCTAAAATCACATTCCTCCCCCGATCCATCTCCATCGTCTTGAGCTTCTGAAGCCCACATCACAAACCCACAAACTTACCTTTGTTGAACCCCAATTTTCCATCCATCATTCCAAGCATCAAGAGGAGTTACAATGGAAGAAAATTTTTGTGCTTCAGTTGTTTGTTTTAGTTTCTTTGTGGATCATTATTGTTGTGGTGATTTGCATGTATTGAAGGAGGTTTTGAAGAATCCAAAACTCACTCATTTGAGGTGAAGGAGGTTGAATTGCACACCAAGTGTTTGAGAAAATGCAAAAGCCACTTTCATGGCTCGAAAGCAAAAAGAGTATATCTAAGAATTTAGTACACCAATGTCAATGTCTGAAAATCTCATCAAGGTTCCTATTCAAAGTGGCGAGACTACAAAGGGAGTTCACTTTTCCCAACTC